>DWHP01004635.1:0-12446 GCA_018247895.1 Parnassius honrathi
GTTTTTAAATTATAATAGATACTTTTATCCTCTAGGTACTCTTTGACGCTATAGTAACATTTATTAATCTGAAATTTGTGTAATATCTTCTTAATCGTGAGATAGGAAACTTTCTGACATCATCTGGCAGTTGGTTGTGAATCGATGATGCCATACAAAGAATACTTTTATTGAGTAGTGCTGTATCTCCATACGGTATTTCTATGTCTAATCTTTTTTTGTCGCGTAATTGTCTGTAGTAGCTTTTAAAAACAGTCTTGTAAAAGTTTGGATTTGATTTCGCAAATAGATTTATTTCGTAGATATATATCGAAGGCAATGTCAGAATTTTTATCTGTTTAAAGTATGTTTGACAGCTTGTAATATTATCTAGATGGCACATTGCTCTGATGCATTTCTTTTAAGCTTTGAATGCAGATTCTTTATTTACCAAGTTGCCTCAAAATATTACACCATATCTTAGGATAGGTGCAACAAGTCCGTGATAGGCTAATAAAACGGCGAATTTGTAATCATAAAATTAAAAGACGCGTCGATTGCCCCCAATTATATCAAAATCGGTTAATCCGTTCGAAAGTTATCGTTGTCATAAAATTCAAAAGTGTTTATTTTTTAAATATCTCATTGAGGTATTTACTACGTTAGTAATAAGGTTCGATGAAATAACTTCGGAGTTGTTGCTAGTTTGTTTCGTTCGTAAAAACATTTTGTCGAACGTTTTGAAATCGAACACAACCGGAAGTTCTAGGGATGGCCTGTAGGATAAACTGTACCTATTTTAGATTTTTTTTTAAACGTAAATGATTCAACATGAAAGGTTACAAACTATTTACATAATTTATTTTAGAAACAGCTTAGAATCGCCCACCTCATGCCCAGGGTTTATTATCAACCATGTATTCATTTATATTATAATAATCCTTTTTATACAGTTTTTGTTTAATTAAATATTTAAACTTGGTAATAGAGAGACCTCGTATATTTTCTGGGACTTTGTTGTAATAGCGTATACATTGCCCTAAGAATGAATTACTGACTCTGTGGAGTCGAGAAACTGGTATCACTAGCTTGTGTTTGTTCCTAGTATTTACAGAGTGTGTATCACTTTTTTTTTTGTTTAGTTTTTGAAGTAGTTTTTATTTTTAGTAAATCTTTAATTGTTTTACCCTTTAAAGTTGTTTTTAATCACACGTTCAAGGTAACAACTGCTATGTAGGTACATTAAAATCTTCATCCTCTATTTTTCCACTCTTAAGAATTGTTTTTTTTACTTTAAAAAGTATCATTTAAATAGATTTGTCCGTTTCGGGGAAAATAGTAACACACGTAAAAACACGTGTTGAATATAAAACATTGGAGGTTTTTGAACTCTGTTGAAAATAATGCGTTATCTTCCGTCAATGATTAACGTCTAAACAAATGTTTTCGATCTAGGTATATTCCATTAAACCTAATATTTTATGGGCAATATTGAAAAAAAAAACCTAGGACAGCAACCATGGCGGGTTTTTTACTACACAAATTAATGATTATTTGTGTAATAAATCTATTAGATGGTCTATTATAGGTGAACTACATCATATAGTTAAATAAACTTTAAGCAAATATTCTTCTGAAAACATTGTTCGTGGATTTTTTTTTTTAAGTTTGGGCTTTTTGTCTAAAATATTTTGTGTTTTGAAAACTTAAATTTAAAAAAATAACAATGCTGGAAAAAAAGGAAACATTTTTATTAAGGTACTTATGTTACCTATTGTGTGTTCGTATTTCTATTCAAAACAATCCACTAAGTTGGCGTGACTAATGCGTCCCGTTGTGCGATCCATTTTATGCTTTCAAACTCCGTTGGATTTTTAAAAAGTGAATAATAGAATACAATTAGTTTTATTTTAGTTTTAACATTTGCGCCCATTTGTCTTCTTAATGCCGGGTCACTCGATGCCTGTCCGTCTTACATCTAAGCCGATATTTAAATCTTTATGATTTTATCCCGACGTTTGGTGCCTCGAAATAGGCGTTAGAAACATGCGGGGGGGGGGGAGGCGGAGGAAGGAACAGTTGACAAATGTTGGCTGAAATAATTTGACCAAACTATTAATAGTTGCAGACGTGAATTTAAAATAGCTACAATTAGGTCTTAATAGTTTCCGTCTAGTAGTATTAACATTGTTGGTGACAAAAATATATTTAAATATATATTTGAAAACAATAATTATAGAAATAATTTATTGCGTGTTCACCACCATGTTGGATTTTACGTGACGACGTTTACCACATAACCTCCGGAAGAGGATGGCGCTTCTAACAATACCTCATTTGTTAAATTTTGAGTAGATGGTCTGAAGGAACAGATGAACATACATACTTATGCTTAAATCATAAATATTATATAAGTTTGTTAATTTTTACTGCATTTTTAATTGTTCCATAAATCTGTTGTAATTGTAACATATTTTTACATATTAAGTAAAATAGGTTTTCAAATTTATTTAAGATCCTAATCAACGTGTTTGTTTGTTTTGTACATGTGAAAATTGCAGTATTTTACTAATAAGTTATCATGTAAAAGTACAAACATTCGCCAAGCATTTGGCACTCGTCTAATACAAATTGTCTTAACATATTTAAATTTTGATATTAGAAGATAATAAACAACAGTGTTTTGTAATTGTCATTGTTATAATATCGTCTATCTGTACGATTTAAATAAAGTTGCAATTTAAATAGCAATTTGTTCCATCAAAAAATAGTTCAATCTCTTCGTGAAATATTTCGCGGTTAACATGTGTGAATCATAATTCGTTATGAATAGATCGTTGCCAATTCATATGCCATCAAAACTCAAGTCTCGCAACTCAGTTCTTCTAACGTAAAAAGTTGTGGAATCTATGTATTACCATGTCGGTTAATTTATTCGGTCCCTACTTAAGGGTCCTTCTGTTTTAAGTTATTACGTAATTAGCTGACCTAACAACATCTTATTGTGACCATATCAGTGTCAAAAATCTTTTGTGTTTTAAATAAGTAGATTAACTTGATCATCGCATGAAAACACAATCTATTTCACAAGTAATAAATATTAAATTAAATTGTTTAGTTTTTTTCCCTTTATTATTTGAGTGACTGATGAAGAGCTATCGTGGCACAAAGCCATCTATTCAAACAAGGCTGTAGTTTTTGAGTTACAATAATGTACTATAGTAAAAATATTGTCTTGGTCGCGATGATTCCTTACCACATTGCTAGATTTTAAACATTTTTAAGTTCGAAAGCGCGGTTGTCCCGTATAAATTTAGTCCAGTTCAGATGATGGCCTCTACGAGAAAATCATGTAAATTTTAAAATTTGCAATGGTATTTGAAAGAGATTTCGATGATTGTATTATTTTGAGTACTTAGATTGTATGGTTTGACTTTTTATAGGGTTATACTATACATTTTAAGACCACCATACTTACACTTTCGGATCAATAAATCTTCTGCTGCTGATATAATCTTTACTAAACAGAACCGTCTTGCTTACAGTCGCGATACTAAATACAAAAATACTGTCAAATCAACATGGGATAGTACGGCTCTTATATTGTGTACGGACAGTTTTTCATACATCGCAATAGTTGTCGTAATGCTGGAGAGAATCCGATGTATGTGAATACACAACTTTAAGATGAATCTCCTAATTTAAGGTTCATTAAATGGTTGGCTGTGATGCCAGACCAATTGTTACAGTACATGGAGAGTCGAAGGCCAATAATTTTGGACGAATATTGGCGACGATAAAAATTCACTATAATTTATGCACACTAACGGTGTTGCTTTGATTACGTGTGCATTTTCCATCATATAATGTACTTTATAGTTTAAAAATTAGCGTTTTCAAAAATAATTTGATGAAACAATAACAATCGACGGGAAGTTTTAATTCCTACTTTGTTTATCTAACGATTTGGCAGCAAGTAGTAAGATTTCGATCACGGTTACGGGAATTTTCATTTTAGTTACGACTAGCAGCGATCCGCCACGGCTTTGCGCGGGTGATTTCTAGATCTCAACATCAGAGCCGACTACCGGTTCCAATCGAGTTTTTAAACTACCCAGGGACCCATTCAAATACACGCAAACAATTCATCAAAATCGTACCGGCCGTTTTCGACTTCTAGCGGCACTAGCGGAGAACGATCGATCTCTATATATTAGATTACGGTAACCCATGGCATCCCTATTAAGCTATAGCTATCGGTTACTTTCACGACATGTAGCCGAATGTAGTTTTTTTTTTTAATTATCCTCAGTACATCTGCTGTTATTTATTTTACAGCACCCTTGTTTTATTTTTCTTTTTTAGTCTATTTCAATTGATGCTCTTTTTTGCCAAATGTAGTTTAATCGCCATGGTAATTCAAACAATCACATTACAACCAGTATTAGCTAGCAGCAAGAGGCACGTCGGCACTATTAGCTGCATGCTAATATAACCACAAATTTTCCACCATAGTTCGGACAAGTTTTTCTTTTTGTTATTTTATATTTAGACAAATGTAAATCCTAAAATACCGTTCTTCTATTTCTTATTTCATTATTTTGAATGTTTATATATATAGTTTAGCAAACTGTTACTGACGTGTCTAAGCCGACGTTTTTTGAAAAATCCTTGTTTCCTTATGTTGATGTTAGGTGGTGTTGACATTTTAAGGGACTGAGAAGTCTAACGCAGTCCAAGAATTATACCACGCTTCTTGATTACGCTTGCTCATTTTCTACCGATTACATTTTTTAATGTTTTAAAGTGTTTCCTTGGTTAACGATTAAAACCATCTCTGAAATAGAATTCTTTGCATAAGTTTTATGTTAAATATTATGAACGTATATAAATAATAGCGATATTCCAATAATGACAATATAAAGACCGTTTTTGACGCCTCCGTGACAGAGTGGCTTAGCAATGAGTTGCAGCGCGGTCGCGGGTTCGAATCCCGCACGCCTCATGTATTTGTGTGGATGACAAATAATTGTTCCGGGCTTGTGATCAATTTATGTTTGTAAACTAACTCTACGATACAGGAGAAAATTATAAGAGTGGGGGTTAACGTTTATAAAATAAAAAAGAATAATAGAGACATTTTGTGGACGTTGTAGCACGAATGGGTCGGCTCGACCAGCGAAGGACCACGCTCTCACAGAATACCAGCGTAAAATAGTAGCTTAATGCTACTGTGTTTCGTATGGTGGGTGTAGAGAACCGGAGACCCATTTTCTGGAAACGAGGCATTTCATCTTAGTCCTCACGAGTGACAACGCATCTGCATTTTGATTGTAGTCGAGGATAGATGTCTATGGGCCGCAGCATCCACTTACCATCATGTGAACTGTGTGCTCTTTTGCCACCCTGTCTTATATATAAAAAACGATGATGGAAGCTTGAAGTTTCTGAATTTTGCAAGTTGTTCATGTCATGGTGGGAAAACCAAAAACACAGTTCAGATTTTACGGGTTGGTAGTGGGGAATCGTTCACTAACTCACCATCCCAGCGGTAGTAAAATGGGTAAATCTTAAGAAAAATGCGTCAATTGGCGTATTATTTAAAATACCTATATCCTGTTGATGGATTCAAAACTCAAATTATAAGACATTAAAATTATTTTAGCATTGTACGTCTTCCCCTAATTGTTACTTGTCACGGATAATCCTTATAGCTACTGACACTACGGACATTCCCGTTATTTATTCTCCATATTGGTTAACCTAACCACAAACTGCCACGCCGCGCCGTTGAATTTTATTTCAGCAGATACACAGCCGGCTAGCGTGCAGTGTGCACGTTATTGCACTGGCTTTGAGTCTGGCATCTGTGTAGTATTATGAGGTGTAATAATTTCGAAATTTTATGGATTTCCTTTTTAGAGATGTCTTTATAGTGGTGACCAAATAATATTGAAATAAAACTATGGCTTTGTCGAACGAAATTATGTTTTAATTTGATTCGACAAAAACATTTATAAATTCACTTTGCTAGTTATCTAATTTTCTGTATTTTTCAGTGAATATTGATTATTATAGTAACTTACCTTAATTAGGACGTTATGTTCACAAATAATATTGATTGAAATATGAATTTGTTTGTATTTTAATTTTTTTTCAGAAAACTTAATAATCATTGCTGTTCTCCAACCTTTTGTTTAGTTTCAAAAGTCTTAAACATTGAAGAATGGTTTTATATACGCGAACACTACACCTTGATTAAAACTACTTTCATGGATTTTATCGGGTTTTATTAGAAACAAAAATAATTTTAATCAATGTGTTGGCGTAAATCATCACGTAAACCAACACGGACTGGAAATAGCAAATAAAATAAATTTAACGCTATAAAATCCGTAAAAGTAGTTTTAATCAATTGAAGAATGGTTTTAGTATCAGCCAAAATTTTATATTATTTTTAAAATTTTATATATGCGCGTTCAAATTCATGTGTAATCTAATAATTAACACAGTGGTTGGCACGGCGGACATACTAGTCGTGAAAGCAAAGCTTGTAACCAAATGATTTTTTTTAATTCGTTTTATTCACTTTTATGTAGAACCACATAATAATTACAGATTTATTTTAGAATTGTTTTGATATTGAAAATTACCTTCCCTAATGAACAATTTGACTCATGTTGATTAGATTAAGGCATATACTTTATTTAAACCTAGTAATCCATTTGGATTTATTATGTGGCGTTAGTTAGATTTCACCAAAGACCATTCATTTATTTTATTTTATTTTTTCTGAAAAAAAATCTCGCCCTGGCATTGCTCTATCAGTTCGTCAAGTTTTAATTAAAAGCGGTTCAGACATTTGGCAATATTAAATGCTATCAGCTCAATGAAAAAGGGTTATTTCGATATCACAGACATATTATTCAATTTTGTATGCGTAATTCATCTTTACGCATATAAAATTGAAGTATCTTTTCAAATCATTTATCGATGATCAGTTATTTTCCATCATTTTTTAGCGCATGATCATTAAAAAGGCAAGTCTATGACTGTCTATCAGTGAATACTTATAACGTCGATGATCAGTTATTTCCCATCATTGTTTAGTGCATGATCATTAAAAAGGCAAGTCCATGACTATATCTATCAGTGAATACTTATAACGTCGATGATCAGTTATTTCCCATCATTTTTTTAGTGCATGATCATTAAAAAGGCAAGTCTATGACTGTATCTGTCAGTGAATACTTATAACGTCGATGATCAGTTATTTCCCATAATTTTTTTTGTGCATGATCATTAAAAAGGCAAGTCTATGACTGTATCTGTCAGTGAATACTTATAACATCGATGATCAGTTATTTCCCATCATTTTTAGTGCACGATCATTAAAAAGGCAAGTCTATGACTATATCTATCAGTGAATACTTATAGCGTCGATGATCAGTTATTTCCCATCATTTTTTTAGTGCATGATCATTAAAAAGGCAAGTCTATGACTATATCTATCAGTGAATACTTATAACGTCGATGATCAGTTATTTCCCATCATTTTTTTTAGTGCATGATTATTAAAAAGGCAAGTCTATGACTATATCTATCAGTGAATACTTATAACGTCGATGGTCTGTTATTTCCCATCATTTTTTTAGTGCATGATCATTAAAAAGGCAAGTCTATGATTGTATCTGTCAGTGAATACTTAACGTCGATGATCAGTTATTTCCCATAATTATTTTAGTGCATGATCATTAAAAAGGCAAGTCTATGACTATATCTGTCAGTGAATACTTATAACATCGATGATCAGTTATTTCCCATCATTTTTTTAGTGCATGCACATTAAAAAGGCAAGTCTATGACTATATGTGTTAGTGAATATTTATAACATCGATGATCAGTTATTTCCCATCATTTCTTAGTGCATGATCATTAAAAAGGCAAATCTATGACTGTATCTGTCAGTGAATTCTTATAACATCGATGATCAGTTATTTCCCATCATTTTTTAGTACATGACCATTAAAAATGCAAGTCTATGACTATATCTGTTAGTGATTATTTGTAACACTAAGCATCTAAAACACATTGCGGAATTTGCAAAATAAGAATTGCAAATTGATTTATTTAAACGTCCAGTAACCAATTAATCGATTTTACACAATTGTACAACGTTTCGATACCGTTCAATTGTGGAAGCTCCATCTCGTCAGTTACGTTAAGCGATAGACTTCACTGAAACGTTCCTGTCCCGGCCGGATTAAATGACATAATAAACAATTGGTTTAACTTTACATCGTATCCATCACTGAACTGGTTCTAATATTATTTTGCTATTTTTCCTTCTAGATTCGTGAGATATGACAAATTAAAACTGCTTTTATATCTTTTCTGCGTTTTTTTTTGGAAAGTATTTGTGGAAGCTCGGTAAAGACACTTCTGTGTCCTAATTACACCGAAATTAAAAAAGGCGGGGTGTTTTACAGTGGAACGTATGTTGAGTTAGTGTTTTTTATTGATTAGCGACGACTTGCGTAGAATTTTAAATGTATTTGGGTATATAGAATAGTAGAAACTTTCCTAACATGGATAATGCTTCCGTTAACCACCAAGTAGGCTTAGAATGCTTTGGGATGGGAAAGGTTTACAACAGTAGTCGAATGGGGATTTGAACACACGACTTTTCGAATGTGCACTCATACCTGTAACCGCTATACTGTCTCGTCTGCTTCCCGATGTTATCAGACGCTGTCATCTGTTCAGGAATTTCTTCACAATTTTACGGTAAAATAAAGAGGCACTTATGTTTACCTGCCCGTGACATATATGATGATAATATCGGAGGGGCTATGTTGTAGTGTCAGAAAAACACGGTGACAGCCACGAAATATGCAAAACCGAAAGAAATAACGTGGCTTTTGAAATAACTTTTGCTTGTTATTGAGGTTTGAAACTAGAATATTGTTATTTTATACGTTATTTTCTTATAGATATAATGGTGACAAACGAGCACACAGTTGTTTCCCATAAACCCTTTTATACATCATAGATTTGTGCTGCTATTTTCTGGTACTTTGCGATTTTTACGTTTACTGATTATGAATGCCCGATTGCATTAAAACCGCCTTGGTATTATTTTGAGAAAGCAATAATAAATAAATGTCCTCTTGGCTACGGCGGCCAGACTAAGACTAAGAAGACCGAAGACTAAGCATCGGGTGCACTTTTTATTCCCGCATTATTTTAACCTGATGAAACGGTAATCGTCGGCTTTACTCGCTATCATAGGTGTGAGCGTGAAATACTGGCTACTTCCAATACTTAAAATCCAATAACTGATTTTGGCCCGACCCGGTATTCTAACCCGAGATCACATGATCAGCTGTCTCGCTGACGACAAGACCAACTAGGCAGTCATTTAAAAATATCCAAATCGCTTAACACCTATTCCAGGTGTTTTAACTATCCAGCTTTTCTTTCGTCTCAGACCGGAAGACAGACAAAAATCCGGCCCGACTGAAACATTCAACACACTCGCGAATAAATCACGCCACTCTCCGCGCCTCCCATAATAGCATGACCTTTATACACTTCAGGTATTCGGCCCGCATTAGACGTATTACTTTGCGGTTTGTTGGCTATTGATTGGCTTCCTACGCTACTAGGGAGACAGTTCTTCACTAGTCTAGAATAATTGCAAGGTGCATTATAAGATTATATCATTCAAACTTGTAGCATGTTTAGGTACTTTCTACTCCAAACCGAGTATAGAAGAAACACTAAAGTCGAAACTGCCGTTTATATATATTAGCGATACGTCCCGCCTTCGCTGGATCTCGATAACAGCGTTTCCCGCCGGGTTATCTACGTCACATTCGTTCATTGGAATGAGATTTGCCTTATTTTGTGTTTGGCAGTTAAGGAGACATCGCAAAATTTCTTGTCTTGGGGGGCGGTATTCATAGATAATCTCGAGTATAATCTGAGTTGCCACGACGTTTACTATTTGTTTCCACAAAGTCAAAATTTATTAAACAGCAGCACAATGCTGTTGTTTTTCGTATGGTGAATGTAGAGATCCGAAAATCCTTTTTTACTGCAAACGAGGCATTCCGTCTAGTCCTCAGGGGTAACAATGCATCTGCGTTTTGATTCTTAATCGAGGATAAATATAGATGTCTATGGGCCTCAGTATCCACTTACCATCAGGTGAACTGTGTGCTGGTTTGTCGTGGAATGTTATTTACGCCTCACAATAGACGACTTCAATGAAACAATAAATATTAACATTCAAATTAAATTGAGAATTTAACAATAGTGCACTGCAGTCAGATAACGATCAAGTCGCTATTAAGTAGTCGTGTGTGTGTGACTCAGAAAGCTGCAAAAGCTTCTTCAGGGTGTTGAAGAATATATTTTTTTACGTTGGTATTATATTTTTAATGTTCCCCACTCACGATTAAGAAATTTTATTTCGAGAAACAATGAAAGGAGCAGCTAATAAACATACGGTAATGCATCAATTTATTCTTCGAAATCTTCCTTCATGTTTGGTTTGTTTTTGTAATGCATAAATAAACATTGTGAATTTCCGTTAATAAAAAAGCAATTTTTCTGATTAAAGGAAACAAAAGAAAGGCAATAAGACAAATAATAATAATGTACTCCAGAACGTATTTCGGTCACGGCGACCAGTGTCGGTGTAGACTATGCCATCTGAGCTAGAGTAGATTATAGTGTCTAAGTGTTTGCGCAAAGACAGGTGCATCACTCTCTATTCCCTCACTCTCATATTCCGATGGGACGGTAATCCGACACGACAGGAGAGCGATCAGGCGTAGGACCAACGACTTTACGTGCTTTCCGTAGCATGAGGCTTTAACACCGCCAGCTTGCTAACTCCAGGCTGCTGTTTGAAATTTCTTGTTAGAAATAACCAATAAATGATTTTTGACCCAGTCATCAGTCGAGTTTAGGACCACTACATCAAAGAGACAGTCAAGACACACAATATTTTTCTGATTGCACATCAATACAGAAATAATAGTGCAAGGTGGTAAGGATGGTAAAAAGACCGCCCTTTTTGGCATAAAGGTGACGTCAATAACTAAACAATTTTCAGGAAAAGGTTAAAAAGCCATTAAATGAAAGATGATATAAAAAATGTTTCGGCGTTGTATTAAACTTTCTTTTGGTTTTTTAATAATAAAATGGCCCGCTGAGAAAAAGATTAAACTTTGTCAGCTTATCTTTCCGTTCCAGGAATTTAAATAGACGTTTTATTTAGGTGTGCCAAATATATACATCTATAAATATAATAGAAGTTTCTGTCTGTTATATTACAATAACTGACTTCTATTAACTTCAAGGGGTTATTTGTATGCTACTAAGATATAAACAACCATTTCTAATATATTTTTGTGTTGTGGTAGTTATTAAAAGTAATTTATGCGTATACACGTCTGACGTCATGAAACCGAAAATGTTTTATGTTGATGCTGTGATAATAATATGTTTTATGTTGTTATACATGTTTTTCTATGTAACCTTTATATATATATATGGACCGTATATTTTATTACCGTGTTCACTACACGGTAGTGTAGTGACGGTGTTTGAATATCCGCTACACCACATCGACCTATTGAAACGAGTGATGGGCAACGGTAACTTCCTGTTAACAACTCAAAATAATAAAAAACTGCAATTGACAACTTGTTCGCCAAGCGTGTTAACTATTGCAAAATCCCCCCTTTGAGGCAATCTACAGGGGAGGCCTGTGCTCAGTAGTGGACTTTTATAGGCTGTCATGGAATGGATTGAGAGATGAGATTGAGTTCAAACTCTCGATTTTCTCTGAAGACCGGGCTAAGTTTAATAAAAGAAATCGAAGTAAATAATACTTACCGGTAATTAAAACGAATTGAAGCCAGCGGATTACAGTGCATCCGGAAAACTCCGTGGAGTGCCGTCATTTAAAAATTTCAACTCAATGTTTCACATTCACGGTCGATATAAATATAAATAAAGTACCTGTCTGTTATATGGAAATAACTGGCTTTTATTAAGCTTATGGGGTTATCTGTGTGCTATTGAGATATAAACAACCGTTTTTAAAATATTTTTTGTCTTTGTCTGATTGTGATGAGATTTTACGAACACATAGAGAGCAATGCCAGATTGGATTTAGGCTATATTTTATCCGCAATACTTGAAGTATTTTTTTTAATTATAAAATATATTATCTTTTATTGTCTTAAATCCGAATAATGCTACATAAATAGGATCTATCCAGGCAAAGCTGGAGCGGGTCGCTATTATATCATTTAAAAAAATAGTGAATAGCTATACAACATTATTGAGCTATATTATGGTTGTAGCACGAATGAGTCGGCTAGATCCGGGTAGGAGGACCACGCTCTCACAGAATACCAGCGTAAAATAGCAACTGTGTTTCGTGTGAG
>DWHP01004636.1:0-12445 GCA_018247895.1 Parnassius honrathi
GGTGCGTGCGTTATACGTTGCCAGGTCGAGTCGTCGTAGGTGGCAACCGAACCTCCACCGGAGATTCTTAGCACCCCTTGCCCTGCCGTTACCATGGTCGCCACCGTAACCAGGAATAGCGGGGCCGCCGGGGACTGGAGGCCGTTTGTTTGCGTCGTTGCTCATGGGGGGATATTTGCCATAGTTGCCACGCTTGGGGAGCGGGTTGGCAACCGCAGTTTTTTATTATATTATTGTTGTTATCAGGAAGATACTGATAACAACAATAATATAATAAAAAACTGCTGATGCTGAGGTGGTACCCGTAACGCCGTTGATTGCTGACAAGGATCTTTCTGTCGTAGGTATGCCACGATGTTGGCGTTGTAGAGAATGGAAGATTTTTTGATAATTGTTGAGGTTGACATAACTACCTTTTTGGGCACTGGCTGCGCATTGGCTAGTCTTCAGGATTCAGGAGAATTGCAGTCCTAAATAAGAGGCAAGACAAACTTGTCCACACAAAAGACAACGGCTGCGCAAGCCTTTAGCGTTACAGCTGGTTCACCAGCTTTGTTCACGTTTAGGTTTAAACAACCTCCACCAACTACTACCGCCGATCTATGTATAGCAGGAAGTTTGGGCACTGTTCACTGTCTTCGGATATCTTCCGTATTTTTCGTTGTGTGAAGCTGTGTATTTACTCCTGTGGATGTCGTAAGCAACACTACATTATTTACCTCTGTGGGTGTCGTAAGAACCGAGAGAATAAAATTTTACAGAAGACGGGCAGCAGCATATTCCTGATTATCATTACAGCCCTTAAAAGTCCACTGCTGAATATAGGACTTGCCACGCTTGGCGGGCAAGCTGGCAACCGCTGTTTTTTATTAATTTGAGTTGTTATAAGGAAGATGCTGCTGTCCGTCTCCTGTTTTAGTTTCCCGCCTCTACGATACCCGCGGGATGATACGAGGTAGTGTATATTCTAATACCGCAAATGGCAGTTTTCGTGATAATAACTCAAATTAAATAATATATGGGAATACTAATATTAAGCAGTGAACTTGATGGCTACAATGTATGAATTTATGTATTTTATCACCAATTCTATATTTCACATAAAATATCGCGCATAAATCTGTTGAGTTTCGTTTGATAAATGACGAGAATCTGGGACCTACTTTTAATGCTAACGAGCCATTCAATCCTATTCGCAAGTATGTCAACGTTTGATAATGATGAAGTGTCAAATAGGTAAATATTAAAAATACCCTTGATATATTATTCTAATTTCACTAATAAAATACGTAATAAAAATATTTTGGGACAACAACGGCGGGAAGATGTCTACAGCAATATGCAATTTGCTCACTACCAAGTGTCGCAAATGTCGTCTTTCTGCAGGCGAGTGCTATCGATGTGTTGTATGCTCTCAATCAAGCTCTCTCAAGAGCGGAAGGTTTTACGGTAATTATAATAGGTGAATTTATTTTTTCATTCAATTTTTCGATGTTTCAACAGCCCTTCACAAGTGCACTGCTCAACATAGGCCTCCCCCAAGGAATGATACGGTCCGGAGCCATTTGCATGCATTGACTTCCTGCATGTATTACCAGGTTGTCACTCTATCTAGTGGGGAGCTGCCCTACACTTCACGCTGTATGGATGACACTTTGCCACTTCCGCTTAATATTCCATTAAGGCTATATTGGTTACTCTGGTTCTACTGCGAATTTGGATATTTTTGCATAGAATTTGATATTTACTTTGTGAAATCTTGATGTTTTCAGTGTTTTGATGCATTTGTGGTCACGGAAAAGTTAAAGTGTTCGTGAAGTCATAGTTAACCCAAGCTTCTTCGTTTTGGCAATGAGTTTCTTCAATTGCCAAAACGATTCTTCAATTGTAGCAAGAAACAGTACCAGACGTCTTGTATCAGCTGCCAGTCTAGACATTTTACGATTGCCATATGAGAGATGTTTATACCACCATCTATTGAGATCTATAAGACTTTACTCTAAGTCCTTAATGCTTGTCTTTTAAATCCATGGAAACGATTTCAAGTAAGCTATCATTTCTCCGCGAATCATCCCTTACTTTACAAGGAAGTGTAAACAATAATTTTCGTTAAGATTGCGTATAAAATAATGCTAACCCCTTTGTTTGTGGGAAAAGAATTAATTGAAATTATGAGGGATGAAGCGTAAGTAAGTTTTAATTCTGGACTGCTGTGTGAAAGCTGAGTGAAAACCATTTGGTGCATATTTTAAGTAATCTCCTAATAGTCCTCAAGGATGACAACGCATCTGCATTTTGATTCGTAATCGAGGATAGATGTAGATATCTATGGGCCACAGCAACCACTTACCATCACTGGACTGTGTGCTCGTTTGTCACGCTATCCTATTTGCAATCTTGAAAAATTAAGCAATCACATCAACAAGCGTGTATTCGGTTTTTGTAACGCTTGGCCTTTATTCAACGCTTACTTCCGGTTTTTATATATCACAAAAGAGGATTTATTTTTAAAGTAAGCTCTAACGAAAATCTTTTAAAAAAATACTTTAATTGAAGGTTGACTTTAATAAGTAATTTTTATTTATACTTAACTTAAGCCCTTCGAAAATATAAATAGATTATGGTATAGTAGGTTTCATGTAGAAAATCTGGCCTTGTGTTCACGAGCTTAGTAAAAAGAAAAGGAGGCAGGCGTTTTCGCCCGTAAGACTATTGGCCCTGTTAGAGCAGCTGACGTGTGCAATATGTGGCGATGGTAGAACACCATGAAGATTTAGTTAGTGCATATGTCGGACTCCGGACTTATTCCTGCCCTTACGAGACGGGTCTATGCAGCCATTCCTCGTGTAAAGAAAAAAGTAAAAAAAATGTAGATTCCTTCAAATTTTATCTAGAGAAACTCGTTACAATACGATGTTTTGAAAATAAGATTAATAACTTAATACTTTTCTTTAAATAAGAAACTACTGCCATTATTACACAGATTTTCTTCCTTTCCTAAATGGATTTTCCATAACATGTTGACATACAATAACAAAACTAATTAATATGTTACCATAACAAGATACTATTCTAAATGAAATATAGACACAGGTCCATATCATTTACTAAACATCACCATAACTAACCATAACGCATTACAAGTACCTTGTCTATATTCTTTCAACGAGCAAGACGTAAAAAAATTAAATTTAATGCCTGCCATTCACGATCTACGATCCAGCGTTGACTCCAGACGCTCTTGTTTAATTTTCTTTAAAAGCTTTTGTTCTCGCGAATTATGTCGTCGCCGAATTAAACAGAACTAACGATCTTGCTCGCGACGTCGGGTACAAAATTAGTAGTTAGTTGTTATATTTGAATATTTTCGTCTTTGTTACATTTATTTAATTTTTGTATATACTGTTACATCTTTTGATAAAACGTTATTGTTATAATTTCTGGCTGCCACTACGTAAATATAAGCGATAGTGATAAACGAACCAACAGTCCACAACATGATGATAAGTTTTAACGTAGAAGGGTCACGTTGCAGCTTTATTACCGTTGCAACACGAATGGATTGACTCGACTGGGGAAAGACCACATTCTCACAGAATACCAGTGCAAACTGGCAGCCTAATGCTGCTGTATTTCATTTGGTGAGCTTAGAGAACCTGAGCCTTTTACTGTTAACGAGGCATTGCATCTTAGTCCTTATGGGTGATGATAATGTATCTACATTCTGATTATTAATACAAGATAGATGCGTATAAGCCACAGCATCCATTTATCAACAGATATACTTTCTACCCGTTTATCGCACTTAATCTATAAAAGAAACAAATGAGGCTACAGATGCTTCGTCACTCTTTAGAAAAAAGATGAAGTGCCTCATATCTCACAGCTCGCAATTTATACTGTGTGTACTGGTGTTTTGAAATAATTAAGAGTTTGAATAATTTCATTTAGCAGACACCTAGACTGAAATTAAATTCCATTACGTAGCAAAATGGGACTGTAAACATGACATCCCAATATCCTGTACTCTGTATTCTATTCGAGTCCAATCCCAATATTGCTACAATCATAAACTGCAGCATGGCTCTACTGTACTACTCTATGTTGAGGTGAATTTTTGAAAAAACAATAATCCTTTAAAGAAAATTAATTAGTCCCAATTCTATACACGAATATGGTACTCTACTTGTTCTCAACGAGATTTAAAACATGAATTATTTTTGCACTTAAATAGGCAAACTCAAACTCTAATTCTAGCGTCTTTCGAATCAGTGTGATCATGTGCAGTGAAAGCCATTGAACGAAATTCTCTGATGCAATAACTTTGATATTACTTCCCCAGCTCACAAAGAATAATATTTAACAGATGGTAACATTCCAGATATTATCAATATCTAATTTTTGTCATTCATTCATTACAGCCTGTCGTTCACTGCTGAACATAGACTTCCCCATAGATTGATTCACAGGGGGATTTTGCCATTGTTGCCAAGCCTGCCAGTCGAATTGGCAACCACAGTTTTTTATAATTTTAAATTGTTGGCAGCAAGATGCTGTTGCCTATCATCTGTCTCAATTTCCTTCTGTCGGCTCTTACGACAGCAAAGGGATGATATGAGGTAGTGGATATTTTTACCGCGATTACACGATCTATATCTCAAAAACATGTTATAATCCATGGTGTCAATCGTGTTTAACATAGGCAGTATGAATGTAAACAATGGACGTTTACATTAATTTAATTTGAAAATATTTCTACTCCCCGTGGTATAGTGCCAAGAACGCTGAATTCGTTTCCTTGCTGAATGGAATTTAAAAGAAACCAGCGCTCTCGTCACTATTAGCGACGACTCATCGCGGATACAGTTAATTTATGAACTTCACCGCACTGGACCGAACGGATCGAGAGTTTCTAATATCTCTATTTAATTTAATGTAGTTTTAACACATTATTAACCTTAACTATACTAAATCTCATACTCTTCCGTACGCGTAATATGCTTCAAAAGGGCCACAAAAATTTACTTCATTAATATCATATTATAAGATAAAACTATCTCTTACGAACAGGAAATTTAAAACATATCATATAAAACTCAAAATTTCACAAAAGTAATTTAAAGTAGATGTATTAGGTATTTACTAAGCTCATAAAGGAAATTAAAGCCTATTAATGTAACCGCATTTGACTAAGAGTCAAATAACTTTGTAAAAACAATGTAAGCGGAAATTGTTTAAGAGACACTTTAAATAGTAACTGTTCTTCATTTCGTTTGATTCATTCACTTCAGGGTTTCGCTGTAATTACAAGGAATTTGTTTTATATTGAAGAATAATTGTGATAAGCGAACATAATCCACCTGATGGTAAGTGAATACTGCCCACCCGTGGTACGGTCCATAGTACCACGTACACATACATTAATCCTCGGTTAAGAATCGAAAAGCACATGTGTTGTCACCCCTGAGGACTAAGATGATGTACCTCCTTTCCAGCAAAAAGTATCTACCACCATACGAAACCCAGCAGCAATAAGCTACTATTTGATGTTGGTCTTCTGTGAGAGCATTGTTCTCTCCCGTTCTAGCCGACCAATTTCTGCTACTACCAATATGTAGCTGTTAGCATGGCTCTACCAACTAATAATGTAGTTCTATTCGTCTATCACATTATCTAGTCATATGACTATGTAGCTAAGTTCGAAAAAGGAAAGGGCGGTACACCGATAGTGTGTACATTTACACGAAATATTTTGAACTACCTTAGAGTCCCCTAAAGTTGAATACAAACGAACATTGTTCGGGTTGGCTTTTAGTTGGTTGAGCTTGCCGCCCTTTTCATATTAATCTTTTTGGTGGAAAACTTCTACAGCGATTGTTTCACCGCCACCTTCACTGAGTAATCACCGAAAAACGAGGTTATTTCGGGCAGTGTTTAAGCTAACATAACGGCGATCGTGTGTCGACTTTGACAAATATCAGTAGTCAGTAGTTAAGTTTGGTCTAAGACATGTGTTGTACATGTTTGGCGCATTTTGTGCGTTTAGTACTCTACCCTATACCTTGTTTTAACTGAGGATATCTGCTTCTGTTTTTATATCCGTACGTTTGAGTACTTAGGAGATACAAACGAACATCCGCTATTAAGTAAAAGATACATCACAGAAGTGTTGTATTTATACACGACAAGTAGCGCCAGCACGTAGAGAACAATTTCAGCACTTCGGCGCTTCACGATCGCGAGTCGATTACTAATGATAGTACTATTTCTTTACTCACAATCTCGGCGGCAAAGTAATGGTGCTTAGATGACGGACGTGCGGTGGACAAGCGATCATAGTATATGTATGTATTATAAATGTTAGTGGTTTGTGTAAACCAATTCAATTTGAAAATTCAATTGCAGCGCTAAAGGCCGTTGGTTCAAAACCCGCACGGAACAAGTATTTTGTCATCGTCATCATTTTCATTAAAGCCATTCACAAGTCCACTGCTGAAAATAGGTTTCCCCCAAGAAATACCACAAAACACGGACCTGCATCTGCATCTGCATCCATCGAATTCTTGCATGGCTTACCAGGTCATCACTCCATTTAATGGGGGTCGGTTTATCACGCATAGAAACTCTCAGCCTTTTCTATAGCTCGCTGAACAACCCTGAGCTTCCTCATATGGCCAGCAGTGAAGGACCACGTCTCAGATTCATAATTCATCATTGGCAGCACGCACTGGTTGTACAATCTCGTTTTCAAGTTTTGAGGTATACCTGACGTCAAGGCGTGTCGTAATTTTCTAAACGTTACCTAGCCGAGTCGAATCCGTCGATTGACCTCTCGGTCGAAGTTGGACTTACCTAGTCGGACTATTTGCCTCAGGTAAACGTACTCGTGAGTGATGTACTCGCCATTGATGTTAGTACCATACGGTATTAACTTCCAGTCTAATACCCTGCAAAAAAAATTCCCGATCTGGATGTTTGTCCTTGTAAAATTTTTGTATGTGATCGATATATCCACGATACAGGAAAGTATCCTAGTATAAAGGTAACGTTCAAAAAAAAAAAGAAAAAATCTTTCCGTTAAAATAAAACCGATTCAACGTCAACTCTTTCTTGGAATCGGTTCGATAATTCGAAATGTTCTACGTTTTCGAACGAATTGGAAAATTTGTGGTTTATTTCTGAATATACATAACTCTGCATTGCATATTGATACTATTATTTTTATCTGGACTTTGATGAACTAATAAAGAACTAGAACGAAAGCTTGGCATGAGCCTCTTTCGATGTAAAGTTTGAATATTAATTAAGATAAAAATATATTTTTACTTTATTGAACGTTAAAAGCATGTTAAATTTAAGAGCCGTGGTAGGTCAGAGGCTTAGCGCTCGCTGTAAACACAGTACGCGAGCAACCCAGATTCGAACCCCGCCGCGCTGGCAACAATAAATACAAAAAATACACAGCGGTGAAGGAAAACATCGTAAAGAAACCTGGGTCTCCGGTTCTAAACACTCACCATACGAAACACTTTAAACATTAAGCTGCTATTTTAAGCTGCTATTCTGGGAGAACACAATCGATTCGTGATACAATCATTGCTGAAGCGTAGCTCTTCCACGTAAGACGTCTATGTAATACATAAATATTTCTTATTTAAATATATTGTACTGGAGGAGGAGTCAGACTAGATTACTATCAACAATTACAGGCAAGGCATTCATTCCACCTCAGTTGTCAGAACTGACAATACATTTGTAGCTTTCTTTGTTTACAGTTGGCTGCAGGTACCGCTGTCAAAGAGACAGCAGTAGCCTCTTACCATCAGGTGGACAGTAAGTACGTTTAAGCTTTACTATTTGGTTTTGGGCAATACACGAGTTTCTCTGCGTCATAGACATAAAAAAGGCGATATTCGCAGTATAACCAGAGTAACCGACATAGCAGTAGTAACCTGAATTGGCAATGGACTGGCCCGAAGAACAGATAACCGATAGTGAAGAAAGTTTTTCGAGCGGCAGCCTCGTACCGGTAGACGAAGCTTAGGGCGACCCGCCATTAGATGGAGTGACAACCTAGTAAGGTATGCAGGAAGTCTATGGAAGCAGGTGGCTCAGGACTGTGCTTTGTGGCATTCCTTGGGGTAGGCCTATGTTCAGCAGTGGACTTGTGAAGGACTGTGATAATGATAATGAGGACGATGATATGTATATTAAAACCATTTTATGCTAAATTCAAATAGTGTGAATATTGTGTCGGGGTAACAACTTTTAGGCACTAAAAGTTGAGAAACTTATCTGTTTCAGCTACTCTATCGTATTTTCTGTCCGAGAATATCTGTACGAATCGCAAGTATTATTGGATTCAGACTCAATGATGTTCCGTTTTGGTAAATAAAATTCTTATTACAGTTTACTCACATTGAATATGTTGTAAAAGAAATAATAATAGTAGATTCTTCCTCTTTTATTTTTTAGTCCGTTCACAGCACCCATGGTCATGAGGGTCAACGTTGGGAATTAAAAAACTTAAAATGATTCGCGAAAAATCTGTAAAATTACTTTCATTTAATGGAGTGTAGGATTTACCGCAATGATCAATAATCACGGATGGACTGAAAGTCTTGCTCGTTTGACGCTGTGTTCCTTCGCCGGAATGGAAATTTTACACACGACGTAAAAGATTATACCGCCATCTATCGGAAACAATAAAAATATTCTGGCATAGCCAATATTCACCTCAGCACACCTCCATTCTCATACACCGCAACCACACCATAAAATTGAAGGATAATATAAATAAATAATAATTATATAACTATTGTAAAGGTATGCACTACAATATTACAGTCCAAAAATTTCAGGAAATAACCACAAAAGTGATTGTATAATCAATAAACAATACTAAACAATAATAAACAAGAGCATCGCGGAGTGTTTTAACTACCCGACCAATGAGTCACACTCACAGTTCTAAAATGAACCAAGCACACGTTCTAAGCTCTGAGAGTGTGCGTAGGAATTGCATGGCTTAACTCCCTTCAAACGGTTTGTTTCGTCGATCACAATGCGTACAGGGTAAGAGGGGAATAATTTGCGAGAATCTGTCTTTCAATCTGATGTGTGAAATGTGGTCTTCAAGGCAAGAATGAATAGGCCCCTGTTAAGCTTAATAACGTCGCTTTACCATCTTCGGCTATATTACCACTTATCACTATATGGGATAATAGTCATGCAATGGCTTATAATAGTTAATATATACGCCCCATGTCTGTCACTCAGAGGGGTAGGCAGAAACTACGGACTTCAATTTGGCACGATCCTGAAACACCTCTTTCGCCTACTTTACATTCATATACGATCGCATACATGGTCGTCGGTTAAGGTTACTCCTAGTCTGGTCCATTTTCAATATATCACCAATTTGGTTGATAAGCTTTCGTCTAGGGCCGCCATTCACGACTCTGACGTTCACATCTGCAACATAGATTTTTTTTGTGACTTACATCAAATTTATACAAAATCATTTATATATAATTATGATTTCCTAAATTTACGATTTCTTAAATTTACGCGAACACTACACACTGAATAAAACTATTATTTACGCATTTTTTTGCGTTTAATTACAACTATTGCTTATTTTTATTATCCCGGCGTTTCGGGTGCTTTAAAGCACCCATGGTCACTGATATGTTTGAGGTCCCAATGTCATAGTTAGCCCGGCTACCTTTAGTTTTTGAATATTAATTCTTCTAAAAATCTACACAGAACAAGCTTACAGTATCTTGAAATCTAGTAGTGGTATGCTTGGGTTTAGTTTTAATCTTGTTAATTATAACATCCTAAGTAGATGGCAGCACCCATCCATCTTCTGTACTGAAATTTGGATGTTTTTTAATTTCAATAGCCGCGCGTATCATCATATGTACTCCTGAAGCATAACTTAACTAATTAATAAGGATCATTATAATTGGTTCTAAATTTACGAAGATAACACTTAACATATTAAATAGGAACATATAGTTGAATTAAGAACCTCCCTCTTTTTTAAAGTCGGCTAAAAAGGATAAAATTTATTTCATTATTTTAAACCAATCTAAGACATCATGGTAATCATCAACATTAAGTTTATGATAACTTCTTCAACATCTTAATAAGTTGAGACAGTTATCACAATTACGATAAATATTTAATATTGAATGTTACAAACTAAATCGTTCAGTCTTAAGTCGTATTTGCTATAGGGTATAAATTTACGCCGTTGTATAAATCTTCATAAGGCAATTTGCGACCGGATCACATAAATCTAAATAAACAAGCCTTGAATAAGATCTCTCAAAGTTACGATTAGTATTTGCACACAATACGCAACAGTGAAATTTAAGAATTTAAGATGATTTATTTGTTTTACATATGTTTTGTTTTACATGGTGAATATTTTACGCATATGGTAAAATTAAACACTCCGTACAACCGACTTCAACATAATTAAAATGAGAACATCATCAATGTATTCCAAGCCAATTAAATACATATATATATACAAGAATTGCTCGTTTAAAGGATAGCATGCGACTTTGTGTTTTTGTCTCTGTCCTCCCCCTAGTTTTGGTTTTATAGGGCGGCAAAGCTTAAGGTTTATTATATTTTGATAAACAGTTTATAACTATTTTATGTATAACTGATATTTGTATAATTATTTTATCTGTAATACGTTATATATATGTATTCAAATATGTAAATTAAACTATGTAGTGAAAAAACGGGCACCAAAGTAAATAATCTATTTTGTTGTTTCTATTAGATTGTTCAATCATTTTAGATAGTATATTTAATTTTTGTTCTTAGATCAAAAAATTAGAACTATTACTGAATAAAATTTAACAGAGCCCCAAAACAAGTAGTGATTTTTGAAAATATGCATCTGCAAAGCGTTCGTCTCTTCTTTGTAGCACTCGCCGACGTCGATCTTTTATCGTTCGGAAATATATTGGGTTTATCGGAAAACCATACCCTATCCCACTCTTCTTGGTCCATAAAATACAATTTCGAGCGAAGCTAAGCCTGGCAAGTCGGTGCTCACGGAGTACTTTAGGGCCGCAGGTTAGGCGTTGACTGCGTATAGGGCGGCAGCGAGAAGCCTCCTTCTGACAGTTCTTAGTTTGCAAATCTCTTCCTTCTTTGAGATTGTTCTTGAGGTTTACATACGAAGATTTTCAATTTGTTAACGCTTGACTCACTAGAAAACGATAATCCCGTGGTTTAACATTATATGACTTTATTCCAGAACCGCGTCTTCTTTTGACGAAACTGGTTTTTTGATCCCTAGGACTGTCGAACGATTCACATTTAGCCTTTGAGCCAAGAAACATTTGCTACAACCCTCGGCCCAAATCAACCAACACAGCGCAATAGTTTTGTTGGCTTTACTCACTTTTTCTACCATTTTCCAGACCGCTAAACAGCAATAGCAATTCTTTAAAATGTCAAGGAAACGTGATGATTCAGTAAAAGTGGACTAAAAGTTATTTATAGTCGAAATTTACTTTCGGGACTTCGCGCCACAAATTGTAGTAAAAAGTTGGATTCTTTAAAAACCAGCTTCATACAAAAATTTGTATTTAGAATGTATTTTTTTATACACCACGGGACTTTTATAACCGAACAGTAACAAGAAATGATTAAAAACGTATAGCCGCGTTGCAGTTATATTTATTATGATTGGAGAACGAATGGGTCCGCTCGTTCACGGAATAATTACGGTCTCACAGAACACTAGCGTAAAATTGCAGCTTAATGTTAATGGGTTTCGTTTGCTGAGTGTGAAGTACGTGAGATCCTTTTAACTGGTAAGAAGACACCCTAGCCCTCAGAGAAGACAATGCATCTAGGTACATTTTGATTTTTAATTGAGGAGAGATGTAGATGGCCACATCATCCACTTACCATTAGGTGGACTGTGTGGTCGTTTCGTCACACTTATTCTGTAAAAAGGTCAATATTAAACTATTTCCGAAATATAATTATATATGAAAAAGAAAAGCCTCAACAGACTAGTTCTGTTAGATATATTCCGAATCAGCAGTAAAGTTTAGATGTGTTTTTCTGCTAAACAGTTTATTTAAAGTTTATTTCAAGTTTATATTTGATGAGTTAGGTAAATAAAGGCCTCTAACTGCAAATTAAAGTTGTTACTAACAACTTTTTCTAACTAATGTAGCTGGACATTAAATTTATAAATTTCTAATATATTTTTGTACGATGAACTAACTTTTATTAAGTTTAAATCTGAGATTCACGTACTAACACTTTATTAAATATTAACTTTTATAATATTCTGATTTTTTTATAATTATAATATTTAATTTGAATCTAGTAAATAGAAAATATGGAGAGGGCTACGCTCGGAGTTTCTCTGCGTGATAGACTCAGAAATTAGCATATC
>DWHP01004637.1:0-12444 GCA_018247895.1 Parnassius honrathi
ATGAAATATTTATACACTTTTGATTATAGCTATAAAATTGATAATAAAAATCCATATTTTGGCTATATTGATTTCTTCCGAATAACTTTCAGTCTTCAATTCCTCAGTAGGTATTAATTTTACTTTATAACTTCAGCCGATGTACCGGCTCGAGGATTAAACGTGTAATGGCGGTGTAAGATGATATCCCATATCGCCTCGAAGTTGTCGGAAAAGGCGACAGAGGGAAACAAACCGGTAGGTAGACGGGCAGCAGCGTCTACCTAGTATAAACTAAAAATACTGCGGTTGTTAACAAATCTACCGAGCGTGGCAACTATGGCAAGTATCCCCCCTATGAGGCAATCTATGGGGGGTGGGCTTTTTTAAGAGTGGACTTTTGATAGGTTTCGGTAACGGTATATAAGAACAACCGACGTAACGATTGTAACATCGAAACTGAGGCAACGATCGTCATAGATTTCCTGTACGGAAGCCGCCTGATTCTCTCCAGTACCATGAAAATTAAAGTCTTAGCGGTCAGTCACTTCAAAGCCTATTTCTCGTGAAGATGTCTTGTTTGGAGGTGAAACTCGTGTTTGATGGCAGTATGTCTTTTCTAGTGTATTGGCGTTTTGCGATTAGTAGTGTCGGTATTATTGCACAAAATTTAAGGGAGTGCGGAAGTTGTTCTTCGGACAAAAACTTCAAAAAATTATTTTCATTATTTGAGCATTTATCAGAATGCCGTTGTCCATCTCCTGCACGGAATTATAAATTGCAAGGGATTATATTGTTACCAATTGATTTTAAATCATCATTATCTCCACACAGTTGTAACCTGTAATTAGCAGTAGAAAATGTAAATACTTACTAACTTTATAATGTTTAAATAAAAATTAAAATTAAAAAAAATCTATCTATTAAAATACAGACTAAGCACCCAAAATCATAACCAGACCTTTGTGATGCTTAGGTGTAACTTCAAACTTAATAAATCATGAAACCATTAATCAAGATAACATTAGTAACGTACTAATAATCATAACAACGTTATAAACTATAAAAAGATATTGCTGTATCTTGTTGGTGGTCATGAGTTCACTGTCTACGAGTGCGTCACTCTGTTAATAGGTGTTATCACTGACATTATAAAGTCAAGTGAATAAAAAGTGCTACAGTGTAAATTTTCTTACTTAATACTTATTAAAACTATTTATTCGCTGTTACGGCTCACTTTTTTAGAGTATATTTAAATAACTAAGCGAACTACCCATTAAGCAAGAGCTTAAAAGCCAACTAAAGCTTTATGTGTATTTAGTTGAAATAAAATACTTTTAAAGCTTTAGTTAACGTTTAATTTTGTTTTCGTATGGGAATTGATGGTAATATATCATGGCGTCTGATAGACGGTATTACAATCTAGTATACGAAAGGTATACGACAGGCAACAACGTCTCGGTGCGAGACGTCTTCTACTACGATCACCAATCCGCTTGCAAAGCGTGAACATTACGAGTTTATTAACAGTGACCTCTAGACCGAATTTCTTCCACGGCGACCAGTCTCAGCGGAGGTTAGCATGATGAGAGCAGTATGCGCAAGTACATGTAAACACTATATCTATCACACTTATATTCCGATGGGACGGCAATTCAACATAGCTGAAGATGGATCCAGTGAAAGACCAACGGCTCTACGTGCTTTTCGAGGCACAGGGGTGAAACACCGCAAACGTCCTGACCTCGGGATACTACTAAAAATTTGTTGACGTAAAAACCTAATAATTAATTTTTTTTGTTTGACCCAGGATTTGAACCCCGGGGAATTCGTGAACAGCTGCCGCGTTTACGACCACTAGACCAACTAGGCAGTTACGCTGAAAGATAAAGGACAAGCCAACCAGAAACCTAATTAGACGGGAAATATTGATATTTTTAATTCATGATTTTTCATTACTTAAAAATTTCTCTAATAGAATATTCATAAGCACATAGTCCACCTAAATAGTAAGTGGATGCCGTGACCCAGTCTCTATGCGTTCACCTTTCGTCAAAATTTTTTGCGTTGTCACCCATGAAGCCTAAGATGGAATGCCTCGTTACCAATAAAATGTTTTCCACATCTCTCAATCACAGCGCAACAGAAAAACTATTTTACTTTTACTTACGGAATACCACAGTAGCAACCCCAAAGTAAAATACTGCTACTATTTTGCTCTGGTATTCTGTGAGATTATTGTCATTCCCCGGTCGAGCTGATCCATTCATACTGCAATTATAATATAGCAGCAGCTTGATCCTACCATGTTCTAAAACTCTAAAGCAACAGTCAAATTAATTATTAAGTCAATAATTAATTTGACTTACACATCACTGACAGCAACGAGGTGAAAACCAATCTTAAGTGAAAAGGAAACACTCAATTTACATTATTTCGGACAGAAAAGAAATCACTGAGTTAACTCGAACATTATTTTGGAACGTTAAACAAAGTATAACGTAACATTGTATACGTATATAAAAATAAATTACGGTAAGAGCCGAAATTAAATACAATGATGTTTTCGTCGGTGAAATGGATTACGAGGATATCTAGGTACACAACCTCTTTCGTTAATAAACTATTTTCATATATTTCATTTTAAATTATTATCAGTCAAAGGTATAAAGTGCTTTAGAAAAAATATTCCAATTATATTCTTCTATAAAACCATTGACTTATATATTACTAGCGTAAGGACCGGGCCGACCGAACAACTAAAACGGACCAGTGCGTTGGCCCTAAAATTACAGTTTAGGGCCAACGCGAATCGGTCGACAGTGGTGCGCGCGCAGGACAGATTTGCCTGTCACAAATATGTCTATTTGCATCGATTTGTGTGGTAAAAGAATACCAATATTACGATACAAAGATTTAAAGAAAACATGGGATATCGTATCATTGATAAATAAGCTGATATTAATTTTGTTATAATTAAATTATTATATAAACGCATTTTTAAAGTTTTATTTTACAGTTAGTGTCGTTACGTTACCAAGATTAGGCCAGCGTTGGATTCAGACCCTGAAAAATGTTGTACATGGAAAATAAAATTATAATATTTGTCGAAAATTACATGTTTGATGTCCCTTTTTACCCATGCGCCGTGATTTTGACGTCACGCGTCTAATCAATCTATATCGAAACGTATGGATAAACTAGACTTATTTGACGGTTTTATTTTTAGTTTTGTTTTATTTTTGTCTAAAAAACTTACTGTAAGCTAAATTTTGAATATAGGTACCCAATATATTTTATATTCAATAAGGGTAAAACGAAAAGAGTACAAAAGAAACTATACCCACTTAATTGAAACTGAAAATCTGATTCATAAAATATTTTGAAAGTCTGTTATCAAACCGATTGCTTGTGGAGCATAGAGTTGTTATCGTGGTAGCCCCACATTATAGTTGTATCAAGGATACAACATAAATACATCGATCGAGCACTAATTGACCAGAAAGGGAGCTAATGCTAGTTTTATTTAAAAAAAGAAACGCGGTACATGATTCAATACGAAAATTCTCGATATCGTAGGGTTAATATTAGAAAGTAAAAGGAACCAATAACAATACAAATCGGTCAACTTTAAGGTAAAATTATGGTATTTTCGCTTAGTATTGTTCGAGTACGATAATTATACAACGAAATCCGACCCTGGTTACGTTGTGTTATGACGTTTGTATAATGACACATGCGCTACATTTTCTAGTATGAAGGAGTTAGGACTAAAATATTTGGATGGGCGTATCGTTCCTTTTGAAATCATTGGCTTTGAAATGCTGGATCACCCTCGTTATTCCAGAGTTTCAATCAAGTGATTTAAATAGTTTTCTTTTGAAAGAGTATTTGAGAGGACAAAGAAAGATAATAAAGCAGTAATCGCAGCAGTGCATGAGTTTTCAGAAGCTCAGGATGTAGTTCTTTAAGAAACTCCGAGGCTTCTCCACAAATAACTGCGTATTTGTAACAGTATTGAAAAACCGCGTTTTAGTTTCATATGTCACAAGTTTTAGCGTTTACATAAATTAGTTATAGGTACTTTAATAGGTAAAAGTTATTAATTTGTAGTACGAATGCGAAATTAAAAGGAAACAAACCTGAACATATGGTTGATGTGGTCCACTGACATAGTACGATATCACTGTACCGACTGTCAGCAAAATAATTGTTAACGCTAGTATTCTGTAAGCTAGCAGCCTGAAAACAAAAATATGGTATGTAAAGTGTTTGATATAAAGCCACTATGTCATTTTTTTACGTGATATATACTCGGCCATAAATGAGACACACTAGGATCACGCAATTATAAACATAAATGTTAGACTTGTGTGATTATGTTTTACTAATTCGTTGGTCTAGTGGTTGTAAACGCGGACTATCTACTGATCATGAGGTCCCGGGTTCGAATCCCGGGTCGGGTCAAAAAAATCATTTATTGAGTTTTTCCGTCGAGATATTCTCAGTATCTGCCCGGACGTAGGATGTTGATAGTGTCTGAACCCCCTGTCTTCGCTCGTGTCGTTTTACCGTCCCATCGGACTATGAGAGTGAGGGAATAGAGAGTGCACCTGCGCACACATACACTTGGGCACTATAATCCTATCCTGCGCCGATGGCTAGTCTCCGTTGAGGCTGACCACTGTGACCGAAATTCGATCTGGAGGACATTATTATTATTTGTGTTAAAAGAAAATATACCATATTATTTCACTTACTTTTGTAACCCTGTTGCGATCAATATAAGAAGTTCTCTAAAGAAATACTCTAGCGTTGTTAGAGGCCGCCTCCAAAGCACCAGACCATCGGTGTCCATTTGGACCGTTTTAATTCTGAAAGAATAACAAAATGCAACAAAATATAAAATAAAAAATAAACAGGGGAAGCTTCACATCTTCGTATCTTTTAAGTTCTATTAAGTTTAAATTTTTAGATGGAACCACATAATTATAACTATACATTAACTGTTTCTGCGGCTGGCTTCGCTGCCGTCGGTAATACGGATTGTTCTTTTCTGGCTCAACGGCCAAGTTTAGCAATTTAGCAAGGAGGCATTCCTGATACTAAATCACATGGAGTAGGACTGTATCTCGATATTATAATGATAATTTAAGTTTTTTTTATTATGTATATTAATAAATATTGTATAGATTAATGTATTTAAATGTTATTTTAATAAATGGTATTTTGATATCCCATTAATTATAATTTTCATTTCGTATGGAATTTGTCAACTATTATCTCACTTAATAAGATTAATTTTTGTTAGAAACCAATACAACTATTTCTTTCGTATTTGGTTTTATTGGACCATTGTCCCTTGATTTTACAACTAAGTTGGCATTAATTAGCTATAGACAGTGTCACGCCTGTAGTTTCCAGGGCGGTAGGCAAAGTCCAAAGAGCAGTGAGTTGTTAACGTTGTTGTAAACGTTTTCTACAAATAAATTGGTTTAGATGGAAAATTGTAAATAAGACTATAATGAGGCTAGCCAGTAGACACCTAAGTTTTTACACATTAACAAACCAAATAATTCCATTAGTCGCCTAAACATATTATCCCACTTACGTTCAAAGTCCATTATTAGGCTTAGTTTCTTGAAAGTAGTAGGTAAATAATTTAATTAATTTGTTTAATAATTGCATTATAATTAATATTAAAACTCTACAATAATGCGCAACACAGTTCACTTATTATGCACCTTTCAGGCATGTCAATATGGAAATTTAAGATTACCCGAATGCAATGAATAAAGTAAAAACAAATGCACACGCACGCGAAGTTGCTCGCTCACTAACGCCCGCCTCCTCCCCACACACACGCACACGTACATGCACGCGAAGTCGCTTGCTCACTACCCCCCTCACCTCCCCTCAACGCGCGCACGCACGCAAGCACGCACGCACAAACGCACGAGCACGCACGTACACACCCGCGCACGCACACGTACGCATCCACGCACGTACTAGCACGCACGAGCACGCACGTGCACACACACACACACACACACACACAAGGTGGCGCGCGTGCGCGTCGTGTTTCCTACGGTAAGATACCCAGCTGTTTATTATAACTGAGACCTTACCCTAAGCGCGAGCCACATCTTGCTGCGGCGGCGCAACGCATAAGCTGTGCCGTTGCGGCGTCTTAAAAAACTCGGTGAACAACTATTTTATCGATTTTAGTGCCGGATTTAGGAGCTACATTGTCTATAGTACATTTAAGCACCACGCATAAATTTACCACCGCTGCGATACGACAGGTGGACATGAAATCATTGCGGCAGCAATTGGGCATGCCACCATTCTCTCTAAACGTTATATCTAAAACAGAATCTTACAGGATACATTCTAGGAAAGGACTAAAGCTTTGCAAAATCAGCTTCCTCATTTTAAAAAAAAATCTGTTGACCCTGCGGGCCATTCCTGAAACTTTCCGCTATGTTCGATCTCATAACGTTCGAAAAATATTTTTAGGAACTATAGTCAACCAAATCTAAGAAACACATTTTGACGGATGTTAGACTTATTGCACAAGCATGCCATCCAAAAAATGAGAACTTACAATATTCGATTCTTAAAAAAATCGATACCGATTATTTAGAGTTGGTAACTATTTACAGCAGTTCGGTTTGAATAATACCAGGTTAAATTAAAAACGGATAATTTTAAACTCAATATTCATCAGGTTCTTCGTATTTGTTGTTACTGCTTATTTCTAGAGGTACGGTTACGAAAATTTAAGAAAGTCATCCATAATCATTTTTTTTTCTACCACTTTTGCCCAATAATCATCCTTTGTGAGATGCACATGCTTCAACGAATATAGAAGAAACAGTCCACAAACCTAAAGCAGAGTCACAAAATTACGCACAGTTCCGAAATGGCGGGTGATTGAAATTAGGTAGTGTTTTTTTTAGCGCGGCCTTGTATAGTTTTTTAAACAAATAATACATTAAAAACATTAATGATTCGATTATTTTAATATTGTTAACGATTATTTGAATATTTTTGACGATTATTCGCATAACAATGAGTTTTCATCATCATCATCAATCATCAAGTGACGTACCATTGAGACGACGTCAAGTAAAAACGTTGATACTGGTTATTTTTTTAATATTTTGCTTTGTTTGAAAGATTCGAATTTAAATTAGTGATAAAGAAACTATACACTTTGTAATGAAATATAGATAACTTCATAATTCTTCGGATTTACGTAAAAGATTATTTTAAATCGTGCGAGTACGCTTGTGCAGTTATTGTGGAATGATTAATGTGAAACGTCAAGTTATTTCTTATATTTGGTTGACTATAGATATAGTTCCCTAATCGTGGCTTAGGTAGATATATGAAGACTCTCCTTAAACACATTGATACAGGGATATTAATCGGATATATTATTTTAATAGGTAACAATCGTAAGTTCCTTTCAAGTTCTTAGTCCTAAAAACTGTGCGGCTCTTCTGCCTGCAATAAAGCCATATTGTGAAGATATTGCGTAAACCATAAAGACTGTTAGTCTTCATCATTACATTTAGGAACTAGCGACACGCCAACCTTTTATTTTATGATTTTTTGGTTTTTTAAATGTCAAAGTTTATTATTTCATACAGAAACAGATAATTTTTTAATAGCATTTGGTGACAAACGAGCACATAGTCCACCCGACGTTAAATGGATGCTGTGGCCCATAGACATTCAATCATCCTCAATTAATTAAGCGTTGTCACCCCTGAGGACTAACGTGGAATGCCTCGATTCCAGTATAAAGGGTTTCCGGTTCTCTACACACAACATACGAAACACAGCAGAATTACGCTGCCATTTTACGCTGGTATTCTGCGAGAGTGTGGTCCTGCCCTGGTTGAGACGAACACTCGAATTCATTTCATTCATTCAATTACATGGGCGGCGGTAGTCACTCAACATCAGGTGAACCGTATGCTCGTTTGCCCCTCTTCTATAAAAAAAAAACAAGAGCAACCCGTGATGTATCAGGTATCAGGCTATACGCCGCTAATGCAATTGTTAATAGCAATTTTAAGTATTAGTTTACCACATGCTCGCGGCTGACGAAAAACGCGAGAAAAATAAAATAGTTTCAAGCATGTAGTCTACCAAAATACAACGAAACGATTAGTCTCTCGATTTTAGTCTTAGAGCAGTTACTCGACTGCATGGTGTCAGTAATTCATTCTTGGGGCGATGTAATACGCTTTTACATCAAAATCCCAGAAAATATACAAAATTTCTCCTCCACAAAGTTTAAAAACTATATTCAACAAATATTGCGTAAAAAGGGTGTACGGTCTAAACAGCACTTTTTTAAATAATAATGCACCTTTTTTAAATTGCGTGCTGGGATGCTTATTCATCATGATGTCCCTGGCCATCGATCTAATGTTGCAAGCGCTGCCGGTCGAACTGCTGAGTTTCAGTTGAGGCAACACCCCACCACATTCTTTGAATCTAGCTCCGAGTGATTTTCACCTTTTTACTCACATGAAGAAGCACTTGTGGTGGTGGCATGGTATAAAATTCGTGGCATTTTTTGAGTCCCAGGATCAAGTTTTTTTTTTCAAGGGAATTAACCAACTTGCAAAACGCTATCCAAGGTGGCGGTTATATTGAAAAATACATACAGTTTACATTTACGTATCCTAGAGTTTCATAGCGTTTCCAAAAACTTATTGATTTACCATTATATAGGCGAACTCCGTGACATTCCACGATTGCGCCTATATTTTACCAGATTGACGTGACGCAGTCAAAGGTACAAGAGTTTTTCCCGGGGCAGGGAATTTTTACTAGCAACACTGGTAAAAATTAAAGTTAATGACATCTTATATTTAATTAAAATTATCCTACTTGCTATACTCCATTTTACAGAAACTTGTCTGAAAGTAGATTTTTACGATGTGGAGGAACGAGTGGCAGTGTGAGAATATGAAGTGCACCATATCATCCCGTGGGTGTCGTGAGAGGCGACAAAGGTAAACAAATCAGGAGATGTGCAGCAACGTCTTCTTAATAAAACTTGCAAAATAAAAAATGTTGCCAAGCATGGCAACTATAGCAAATACTGCCACGCATGCTTTAATTCTTCTATACATTTTTCTTAACACTGACTTCAGACGACGAAACTGTTTTATCCTTTTTAGTTCTTTGAAATTGGATTTTAACTTTGTATATAAAATGTTTACTTTTTTCTTAAATAATACACTTAAGTTACATCAAAGTTGTAAAAAGTTAAAGCCAAGACATACGGATACGAATATAAGACAGTGAGAATAGTTCTATTGGAGCCGAATTGTTGAATAATGATCGTAACCTATAGGAGCACTTTATGTCCAACCGCTACGACTGTAAAAGTAACCGTACATTGTATCACAATTTCTGGGTTTTATCTTGACCCCACTACCATACAAACGACGAGATTGTGTATTTGGAATACATTGATTGCTCTACACAAAGTTAACAGACTACATTTGTTAAAGACGAGTCATTGAAAAGGTACTCAATAGAAATGTTAGTCGGGGTGACTTCGGCAGGATAGATAAGGCTGGATCGACGAAGTTACTTTTTATTCGTATTTCTTTGTATAGAGATGTCTATCAACATTTTTGCACACCACAATTAAGTGTATGAAAATTATATTGAGAGACATTTTTATAGCCTGGAAAATAATATGGTGTTTTGTGAAAGTGGAACAGAAGTTATCCTCAAAAGGATTTGTAAAATATAACCGATAGGCAAAATTTCTGAATATCTGAAAACATAAGCACGATTTGTTTTTGTACTTGTAGTGTAAATGTTAGACACCAAGTGATTAATAGGGCATTATTGACAATGCCCGGGCGCGCAATGTGATAAAAACTACTGAAATAATATATTAAACGAGCTTCATGAATAAAGGCCGTTGCTTATTGGGCAGAGTAAATACATAAAACAAGGTAGGTTAGGTTGGGACTTTTTGATGTCACATATTTAAGACTTAAGTATAACGGGAATTAAGTTTTTCATTAAAATTATTTTTCTTTGTAACGCTAAGGAAGGAATATATCATTACCGTTATTTGATACTCCAAAGTAGTTTTTTCCTTTCTTCACATTTTTACATACGTTAATTTCGTATTTGGTACATTATTAACTTATTGTCTTATAAGTGATTGAAGTGAAAAAACAAATATTAATTTTCGTATATCAGATTTATTATTCTGTGGAATATAAAAGTCGCTACCGTTTCCACCAAAAGTCAACTTCTGAACACTGGCTTCCCCCATAGATATGATAGAGGTGATATTTTCCATAGTTTATCACTTGGCGGGCGGATTGGCAACCGCAGCTCCTTTTGCTATTATGTCGTATTCAGTTATTTATTTTGACCTATTTCTGCCGCTAAATTCGCATGTCTTGATCCTCCTGTATCCATAGACTCCCGGCGTACTTTACCAGGTTTTTCACGCTGATTAGTGGGGAGATGTCCTACAGTTCGCTTACCGGCATGACGTTGCCACTCAGGGAACTTTTTCCCTTTTAGTTGGTTCTTAGAGCCATATGGCCATTGCCAATTCTGCTTACAGATCCGTTGGGCTATGTCAGTTACTTTAGTTGTACTGCAAATGTACCCATTACGAAGTACGTAACCCCATACGGAGCTAAACTCCGAACAAAGTCCTCTTCATAGCTTGATGACTGATCTAATACTTCTTTATACGACCAGCAGAGAAAAACCAGATATTATTATCACTCGAGTTTATTGTTCGATATGTTACCGTGTATTTCTTATATTTTATTCTTATTAAGTGTAATATTGAAGTAACATAAAATGTAGCACTGAAATATCTTCTACTATAAGTTTCAGCACGCGCATTTCAACTTTATTACACGTTATAGAATATAATACAAGGCGGGTGTTAAATTATTTATGGGCGATACTGTGCGCTCAACGTATTATTTAAGGGGTCATACAAGTATTTCACACGTTGTATCATTAACCTTATAATAATGTACGACTCTCGGCAGGTATTCAACTTTCGGCGGCTGCTCCATGTTTTATTAAAGACCGTGAGATTAAATTAATTAGTGTTATTTTAATGGAAATAGTGTGACAAACGAGCACACAGTCTACCTGATGGATGCTGTGGGCCCCAGACAATTACTTTTATCGTCAATTAAGAATCAAAATACACATGCGTTGTCACCCCTGAGGACTACGATGAAAAATTTGAAACAAATAGTTAACGTACGACATAATTATTGTTAATTCATCCATTCACCACAGGCTATCAATGTCCAGTGCGGAACACAGGCCTGCCTATATTTTGCATCATAAGGGAAATATTTTTCACAGTTGCCACGTTTGGCAAACCAGTTGGCAACGACTTTTTTGTATTTTCTAGATGTTGTCAGAAACACGCTGCTGCCCATCTCCAGGTTTGTTTCCCTTAATCGCATCTTACGACATCCACGGAACGGTATGGAGTTCTGGATATTTTTAATCGTAATTCATCATCATCATTACAGCACTTCACGAGTCCACTGCTGAACATAGGCCTCCCCTAAGGAATGCCACAAAGCAAGATCCTGAGCCACTTGCATCCAACGACTTTAGGAATGTCTTAACAGGTCATCACTCCATCTAGGGGGTGTCGCCCTACACTGCACCTGCCGGTACGAGGCTGCCACTCGAGAACCATTTTTCCCCATCGGTTAGTGAATCACTGGTAACACGCACTGGTTGAACAATCTAGTTTTCAGAGTTTGAGGTATACCTGACATGAAGATGTGTCGTAGTTTCCCGAACGCTGCCCAGCCGAGTTGTCCCATCCTCCCAATCCGTCGAGTGACCTCTTGGTCGAAGTTGGACTTACCTAGTCGGACTGTTTGTCCCAGGTAAACGTACTCGTCAACTACTTCGAGCTTAGTGCTCCTAACAACTACCAACATAGGTGTGACATGGACATTAAACAGGATCATTGTTTTGTCCATGTTCATCTTAAGACCTACGCGTTGGGAGGCACTGTTGGGGTCGTTGAGCACAGCGCTTAGGTCCACCAGCGATTCTGCCGTAAGCACTATGTCGTCGGCAAATCGAAAGTGAGTAATGTACTCGCCATTGATGTTAATACCGTATACTTTTGCAGTCCAGTAGCTTGAAAACCTCTTCCAATGCAGCGGTGAAGAGTTTCGGGGGTCTTACACCTCTCTGCAGTTGGATAGGTTTCGTACTCCGGTTTTGTACTCGGATAGCCACCGTAGCCCGTAGCGACAGTCAACTTGGCACCGCTGAAGAGACGGTAGCACCGCCCAAATTTCGACGGAATCAAAGGCTTTCTCCTAGCCCACATACGCCAGGAAAAGTGGCAGATTGTACTCTTCGGACTTCTGTACAATTTGCCGAAGGGTATGTATGTGGTCT
>DWHP01004638.1:0-12444 GCA_018247895.1 Parnassius honrathi
TGTCGCTTTTTGATCACCCGTTTTACAGTCTTAACCTTCTTTATCTCCCCTGTTTCCGTCTGCACCTTATCAACTGTCACTTGTTCGGGTTCTTCCTCGACTACCTTAGCTTCATGTAGTCCGAGTACGTCATCCAATTGTGTAGTATTGTCGTCAAATGTTTCCTCTGTTTTACGAATTGTAATGACCGGTTGTTCATCATCTTGTTTAGTTGTGATTATTTGTGTGGTTTCTAATTTTGGACCTTCCTTCTTTTTGGTCACTCGCTTAGTTATTTTCTTTTGTATCGGCTTACCTTCTTCATGTGGAAGTCCTTCTATGGTTGTTTCCTCGGGAAGCTCTATTATCTGGTCTTTTTCGGGTGCTTCTTCTGTATCAGAATGAGCTTCTTCGGTGACCAAAACGCTGGTAACTGTTTCTTCGCCTTCTTTCTCCACCGTTGTTATTTTCGTGACCTCTTGTTCGGGTCCTTGTCGCTTTTTGATCACCCGTTTGACAGTCTTAACTTTCTTTACCTCCCCAGTTTCCGTCTGCACTTCATCAACTTTCACTTCTACAGGTTTTTCCTCGACTATTTTAGCCTTATGTGTTTCGACTAAATGTTCGAATGGTGTAAATGTTTCATCAAATGTTTCCTCTGTTTTGTGGATCGTAATGACTGGTTGTTCGTCGTCTTGTTGAGTTGTTATAATTTGTGTTGTTTCTAATTTTGGTCCTATCTTCTTTTTAATAACGCGCTTAGTTATTTTCTTCTGTTTGGGCTTACCTTCTTCACTAGGAATTTCTTCTATAGTAGTTTCCTCGGGAAGCTCTACAGCCTGAACTATTTCTGGTGCCTCTTCTTTATCAGATGGAGTTTCTTCAGTGACCATAACAGTTTTTTCCGGTTCTGAACCCCCTTCCTTTTCCGTTGTTATCTCAGTGACCTCCTGTTTAGTTCCTTGTTGTTTTTTGATCACTCGTTTGATGGTCTTAATTTTCTTTATCTCCCCATTTTCTGCCTGGATTTCATCAATTTTCACTTCTGCAGGTTCTTCCTCGACTACCATAGCTTTATGTGATTCGACTAAATCGTCGAATGGTGTGGATGTTTCATCAAATGTTTCCTCAGTTTTGCGTGTTGTGATGACTGGTTGGCCGTCATCTATTTCAGCTGTGATTATTTCTGTAGTTTTTAATTTTGGCCCTTCTTTCCTTTTAGTAACGTGCTTAGTAATTCTTTTCTTTTTCGGCTTACCTTCTTCACTTGGCAATTCTTCTATTATGTTCTCCCCGGGAAAATCTAGATCTAGAACTTTCTCGGGTGCCTTTTTGTTATCAAATGGAATGTCTTCAGTGACTGAAACTGTTACGACTGGTTCTTCACCTTCTCTCTCCACTTTAACTTCTTCAGGTTCTTCATCGACCAATGTAGCCTTTTGTGATTCGACTAAATCGTCGAATAGTGTAGTTGTATCATTAAATGTTTCGTCAGTTTTGTGAATGGGAACGACTGGTTGTTCATCATCTTGTTGAGTAGTGATTATTTGTGTTGTTTCTAAATTCGAACCTTGCCTCTTTTTAATACCGCGTTTAGTAATTGTCTTACCTTCCTCACTAGGTATTTCTTCTATGGTAGCTTCTTCGGGAAGTTCTACAGCTTGATCTTTTTCAGGTGCCTCTTCTCTATCAGACGGTGATTCTTCAGTCACCGAAACAGTTGTTACCGGTTCTGCACCCTCTGTCTCGACAGTTGTTATCTCTGTGACCTCCTTTTTAGTTCCTTTTCTCTTTTTAATCACCCGCTGGACAGTCTTAACTTTCTTTATCTCCCCGGTTTCCGTCTGCACTTCATCTATTTTCACTTCTACAGGTTTTTCTTCAACTATTTTAGCCTTATGTGTTTCGACTAAATGGTCGAATGGTGTAAATGTTTCATCAAATGTTTCCTCTGTTTTGTGGATTGTAATGACTGGTTGTTCGTCGTCTTGTTGAGTTGTTATAATTTGTGTAGTTTCCAATTTCGGACCTACCTTCTTTTTAATAACTCGCTTAGTAATTTTCTTCTGGTTTGGCTTACCTTCTTCACTAGGAATTTCTTCTATAGTAGTCTCCTCGGGAAGCTCTACAGCCTGAACTATTTCTGGTGCCTCTTCTTTATCAGATGGAGTTTCTTCAGTGACCGTAACGGTTGTTTCCGGTTCTGAACCCCCTTCTTTTTCCGTTGTTATCTCTGTGACCACCTGTTTAGTTCCTTGTTGTTTTTTGATCACCCGTTTGATGGTTTTAATTTTCTTTATCTCCCCAGTTTCTGCCTGGACTTCATCAATTTTCACTTCTTCAGGTTCTTCCTCGACCACCATAGCTTTATGTGGTTCGACTAAATCGTCGAAAGGTCTAAATGTTTCATCAAATGTTTCCTCTGTTTTTACAACGATTTCTTCTTTGGTGTCCGAAACCGTTTTGACCGGTTCTCCACTTTCCTTTTCGACCGTTTTTGTTTCTGTTATCTTTTGTTTATGTCCCTCGCGCTTTTTGATCACCTGCTTGACAGTCTTATCCTTATTTATGTCCCTTGTTTCTATCTGCACCTGATTAATTTTATTTTCTTCAGGTTCAATTACTTGAGCCTTTTCTTGTTCGAGTTTTTCCTCAAATGGTGTAATTGTATCATTAAATGCTTCCTCTGTTTCTTGTATGGTAACGACGTGTTTTTCATGGTCTTGTGTTGTTTTTATTTCTGATGTTTCCAGTTGTGTATCCATCTTGTTTTTTATAACGCGCTTAGTGATTTTCTTCTGTTTGGGCTTTCTTTCTCTTCTTTGATGTTCTTCTGTTTCCTCAGAAAGCTTTTCAATGCTTTCTTGTTTGGTTGCTTCTTCTTTATCAGATGAAATGTCTTCGCTTTGAACTTCTTCATTTATAACTTCTATGTGAGATTTTTTTGTTTTTTCCGTCGGTGTCATAATAATTAATTTATTTGCATCACCCTTAAAATCTTTACCCTTTTTCAGTACACTTTCTTCGGTTTCACTTTCTTCTTGGATTTCTTCTATTTGTACCTGTGAACGTAATTTTGGAATTTCGAATTGTTCTTCTGGCAATTCTATTGTACTTTTGTCGTTATTGTAATTAAAATTTGTCTCATCTCCTTCATATTCTTCAATCTGTACATTGTGCATTATTTCCTGATGTGTTTCATCCCGTTTCTCATCATCTAAAGTTTCTTCTATGACAATATCACCTTCATTAAAATTATCGTTATTCTCGGTTTTACGTTTTCTCAAAATTGTTCTTTTTGTTTTAATTTGTATTGGTTCTCTGTTGCCCGGCGCTTTGATAAATTTTGTTACTATTTCCTCACTTTCTTCTATGTCGGAAGTTTTCGGAGAATCTTTTTTTACCACTGTTTTTTCTGAAAAATTACATATAATGTTTAGTTCCTTAAACCGTAATCTTATTGGTGCTTAATTAGTAATGTACATTCGTTTGAGTTATTATGTTAAGTCTTAATGTTTAGTGCTGGAAGTATTTTAAGTGACTTTAAAAATTGTTTTTCTTTATACGAACTAATTGTTTGTCTAAATTTATAAGGTTTATGTAAATATCGTACCGTTATAGCTATTTTATCTTTATTAATACTAATTTGGTTTTTCAATGCTGGGTCAAAATAAATATATTTATTTAAACTGCGGAGTTATTACACTGAATACCTAATCATGCAATGACTTAATTGCTTTCTTTTTTTCGGGCTTTTTCCTTTTTCCATATCCTTTGCCTAATCAAATTCATTAAAATGTTAGTTTCATAAGACATTATCTTTTTAAGAACTCTTTATATTAACTTAATTTAACTGAAAACTACTTACCCTGTATATGTACATCTGGTTGTGTAATAATAATGTTCTTGTATTCTGCGTCAGAAATTGTGAAATTCGTTTTTAGTGCCTTTGGATGTTTTTCACTATAAGGCATGATCTGTTCGTTCAGAATATCTTCACTCACTTCTAATTCTGAGGATATATTTAATATTTCTTTTAGTTTGTGTACTTTTGGCTCTTTTACATTTAATTGTGTTTCTGTTTGAAAACTTATTGTATCTGTGACCGTTAAAGGTAACATATCCGTAGTTTTTATGTTTGTAATTTGAGACTGAGTTTGTTGTAAGTTTAACAAACCTGCCTGCATTTCAGAAACGTTTTCTGAACACTGTAAATGTGTCATCGTTGTTAAATTCCTTTCAGCTGTAACTGATTTGTGTAAACCTGAAATTAACGTTTCTTGTGTTTCATCTTGCACAACTTCGTACACTTTAAGACCCTCACTTTCATTTAAAGTAAATGAAGCGGTTTCTTGTTTTAATAACTTTTCAAATGATTTGTCAATAACACTTTCTTGTACATGTATATTAATTTGGCTAATAGGTTCTAATGTTACAGCATTCGAAGTTATATTTTCCTCTTTGGTAGCCTTAATAGAACTTAAAACGCTTTCAACTTCTCCCATAACTATTTCCGTTAGCTCGACGGGTATTACGCCTAAAATTTCTTCGGTGGCATTTTTCGGGAGGTTACAAAGTGGGGTATTAATATTTTGTGAATCTTCATGTAGTGTTTTTTCCAGGACTAGATAACTTTTATGTGTTTCTAGATTCAATTTAGCCAAACTGCTTTCAGGCTTAGTTGATTCAGGTATTTCAGTAACATTTTCTAACGTATCTTGCCTAATATTAGTAACTTCCTGGAAAGCTGTACGATTTACTATTGCAGTTTGAGCACCCTCCTTAACCAATAAATCTAACGCCTGAGTTTTTTCTCCAAGAACTACTTCAATTTGTTCGATTGATTTCATTTCAGTTATTTGTTTTTCTGCCCTTTTCGGCTCTTTCTCTTTTTTGTACATATTATCTGTTGATTCCGTAGGTGAACATTCTGATGTGATGTAGCTTTTATTAACCTCAAACTCATATTCAATCGTGTTTGTATCATATTTTTGGGCACATAAATTGTCAACGCTTTCGATTATTTGTGGCGAAGTATAAGTTATTTCTTTTATTGGTGTTTGAATCTCTTTTGCATTCACAACTTTAGGAATAGAGGTTGGCAATAACTGTGAATTTTCCTGTGTAATCAGCTCATGTAATTGCTTATGTTGCAGTTCATCAATACTTATTTTAAGTTGTTGCTCTTCTGGTTTACCAGGGATGGCCATACTTACGCAATTATCCAATAACTGTTGTTGTTCAGTGTTAAGGCCTTCAGATAGAAATGAGTTTATTTGTGCTTTTTCACACTTTTCTTTACTTCTTTGACGAAGATTTATTCCCTCTTCTAACACTGTCGTTTCTGTTGTAGTTATATGCTCTATAGCTGCAATGCCTAATCGTTGATCATCACTACCCTGCTCTGATTTTATATTTAAGCCTTGTTCTTTCTCTCTTGTATTTATATCTATAACTGTTACATGATGGAGGGGTTCTAACTGAATATTTATGTAATCTTTCCTTGGAACCACATCGCCTGTAAATTCATCACTAGACTCTTTTAGTAATACCTCTTGAACTTGAAATGAAGAAAGAGTTTCAAATTTCTCTTCAATATTTTTAGGCTGATTTACAAGTATGCGTTCATGCACAAATTCTTTTTCATTCGTTCCTATTTCCGTTACAGTAACGTGCTTAGCTGTTTCAATGTTGCTAGTGGTATTATCAACTTTATTCAAAATTTTATTCTTTAAGTTAATTCCTTCTTCAAACGGTACTACTTCTGCCACATTTATATGATCATTTAAATGCAAATTCATGGACGAATTGGTCTCTTTTACTTTTTCAACTATTGTTAACTCTTCTCCAAATTCTTGAGGCCTTATTTCACTTACAAGAAGTGGTTTTATGAATTCGGTACTATATTCAGTTGCTTCTTTCGTCACAACATCTGACGGTTTAATAACTACTTCAGATTCAGAAAACTGCAACATATCAACATTTACATGTTTGTAAGTTTCTATAGTTACACTATTAGTAGACGTTTTTGGTGCTTCAGGAATGTTTAGGGTTTTCTCGGATTCCACTGCAAAATTTTCAGAAATGTTTATATAATCGTTTGATTTTATATCCTGCCCCGCGTACTTAATACAAGGAGAATAAAACGACGCCAGTTCCGCTTCTTTTTCGCTAGCTAATGTTTCAGTAATTCTTAAACTTGGTGTAACAAAAAAGTCGTTTGTTGGCTTAATAGATTTTTTAAATTCACTGTTACTTATTTCGTTTATAGGTAACTCTGATTCTGAAGGAATAACTTCTGTTACTTCTACGGAACTAACCCCTTCTATCAGACTTTTAGTACTCTTTAGTACTGATTGATCTTTAACCAACTTGCCTTCTTTTTCCCCAATAAATTGTTCTGTATTTTGCATGGCTTGATTTATTTCACAAATAGGACGTGCTTTTGCAGATACTGTGTCTTGTAATTCCAGTTCCATGCTTTGTTGACTTGCAACTATTTCGGAACTTTGCAAATGCTGTACTTCACTTACAATAGTACTCGCTATAGTAGTTTTTGGTTCGTAATATTCATTGATATTCTTTTCTTTTTCTACGGTTTGTATTTCAATAACTTCTTTTGCTGATGATTCTGTAACATTTTCTTCAGCTTTAAGTTTTAAATACTTTGATGTATGCAATAATTCTGTTTCCTTGTCTATAGTAAATATTTGTAAACCCTGTACCGGTTGTTGAATTTGATCGTATGAGAAAGTAGCTTGGAATAAATTAGGTGTTTTACTTTTAAAGCTATCTACAATATTTGAAGTTAATACTTCCGTGCTAATTGTACTTTTCAGAGGAACAAACCCAGCGGATAACTTATGAACATCAACAGTATCGGGAATATCAATTTCTTTTTCCTTGTCACTTACATCCACTGAACTTATTACGACTGCTTGTGATTCAGCAATATCATATTTAGCGTTCGATTTCATTTTCTCTTTTTGTACTAACTGTATTTCTTTCTCTGCGGTAACGGTTTCTATTTGTTCTACCGAGTTTAGTAATATTGTTGTAATATCAGATTTCTGGGCGCTTGTATCTCGTTCAACCAATACTTCTGTTCCACAGCTAATTAAAGTTTCTTCTATATTTGCAGCTCTCCCGTAAACTTCCATGTTAGGCGAAGCTTGTTTGCAAGGTATTTTAAAGTCGTCTGTTTCGATAAGGTTTTGAGATTGTGATAGAGTTTCAGAGGTCTGAAGACTATGTTTCTCAATTATTGAAAAATCTGCTTTCTGCATCTCTGGCATAGCAGGCGTTAAAAACTTCTTTTCGTTTTCTATAAGTGTATTTTCATCATATTCAGGAACTTGGAGAGCTACCATAGTTATTGATGACTTTTTTAGGTTATACACAGGAACTTCTAAGACTCCTTCCATAGTATGAACTAATGTTTCTTGTTGAGAAATAGCTTGTGTAGGTACTTTGGCTTCACTTGCTTTAGCTAACGATTCGATATTTTTATACTCTAAATTAGAAGGTATTATTTCCGAATTTAATTCCTGTATTACTAATGCTTCATTGGTGTCTAAATTTATGAAAGCTTCAAACGTCTCTGGCTTTAGAGTCCTCAAATTACTTTCCTTTTCATTATATTCAGTTGTGCTAACAACCATTTCTTTAAAACCTATGTTACCTATAGCAGCATGCCTCAATTTGTCGCTCAACATTTTTTGTTCTGTAAACCCTACTGTGTTATCAACAATTAGTTCAGAGGACAAAGCGACAGGTCGACTTATGATATCAGTTGTTGCTTTACAACTTTCTGTCAGATGATGCTTTTTATAAACTCCTTCTTTTTCATGTTGCAATGTTTCAGATATTGTTAAAGGTTCCTTTGCAGTAACTACATCTGAAGAAGCAGATCTAAAATCAGGCATACTTACATCTTCAATAAAAGTATGTGTATCTAAAATTTTGTTTTCGCTTGTTTGTATTTGTGTATTGAGTGTATTAGGAACAATTTGTACCATTTTATAGGTTCGTTTTTCAGAATCTAATTTGTTAAAAGTGTCCGTAGGATTTATTTCTGTAATCAGGGGAGCTTTGCGGTCTGTGTCAATTTCAACATTTGCAAATTTGCCTTTTGAAGGTTCTTTTAATTCGAAATATTCTTCATTTTGTGTAAGCAACGTTTCAGTTATATTTATACCTTCATTACTTATGAAGTTAGATTTTGCTTTTCTTTGAGTTATTACATTTTCACCTAGGAGTTGTAATTGCTCGTGGGGAGTAGTTTCAATAATTGTTATTCCTTTGTGTAAATCCCGTTCTTCTAAAGCTTGTTGTACAAATGTACTTTTTTCTCTTATAAAGTCTATTTGGTCTGCTGTATTAATTTCTTCAGATATGGGAGTTTTCAGGGGATGAGATGGTAAACATTTCGCAAACAAAATATCAGGTGTTGTTTTTTTGTGTAATTTACTTTCAAGCTCTGATATTTCGGTTTCTGTAATCGAAAGAGGTAAATTTGGAATGATAGTGGCAGATACATTTTGAGGATTTTCAGTTTTATAATCTTGAGGGGTTTCGTGGTCATGAACTATAGTTGTAGATATTACTTTTGCACTCTCAGTTATTATTGTTTCCTCAGCAGTCTCATCAGTTTTTCTGGGTATTGAAAATTCATTTACTGTTGAGATATGTAATGTTTCTGAAGTTGTTAAGGGTTCTATTGTTTTTACGTCCATATCTGCCACTGCGGTCAGTTTTTCCTCTCTTATGAGAAAATCTTTCTCACTTTCATTTACGTGAATTTCTTCTACAATATTTTTATCTAAAGCAGATATTGAAACTACAGCATAAGTTTGTGATAAAGGTTTAGTTTCTTGCAAAGATTTTTCTGAATCATTGATATTCGTTTCTAAATTAAATTTGTGTTGATGTTCATTAAATCCAATACTTGCTGTCTTACTATTATAAGTTTCAGCATCAAATTCAGACTCCTTTACATGAGAAACCGTCATATAATTATCTAAACTTGTATATAACATCAAATCATTACCTACTAATGCTTTAATTGGTTTATCTGAAATAATTAACTCTTCTTCTTTCTCGCGTAAATCACTTACTAACACCATAACACTATCTTTTGCTGTAATATCCACATTAGCTTCTTGCGTTCGTGGTAATTTTAATGTTTTTAATGAACCTTCCTTTTCTTTAACATCATGTATTTGAGTAGAAATTTGGTTTGAAACAAGGACATCTTTTCTTGCTGTTTCAGTTGGAACAATTAATTCGGGATAGTACTTTCCTGATTTATCTTCAACAAATACTTCCCCAACTTGAACGGATTCCAGTAAGTTAAAGTCAAATTTAGTTTTTATAGGTTTTTCTAATTTTTGTTCACTTAATCTATATTCTTTGTCCCCTTCATTAATTTCAGTTACACTTACTTCACTTAATGGAGTAACAGATACCGAAGCGTATGATTTTGTAACTGAAAATTCATCTAAAGGAGCTTCCTTTAAAGATGTTATTTCTTGTGATACATTGATTGCGTCTTGTAAAATAATTAACGATTTTGCATTTTCCTTGTGTTTTTCGTTTATTTTTACATCATCAACTGTCGAATTGCTTATTGTCTCCGCCGTTATATAACCTTCTGCCGTTACAACATTTTCTGTAGCTTTTGTTATCGTTCCTTGCTTACTCACAAAACATTCTTCTAAGTTATTACTTACATCTACCTCTGTTATCTGTAGAGGTTCTGTTTCAGTGAAATGTTGTTGAACTGTTACTTTTGGACTCATTTTAGAATCAAAATGTTGCTCGCTTTCTTGAATCTGAAGAGTGTTGCTAAGAACAGGATGATTCATATCTAATCTAACATTTGCTGTTAATTTCACATTACTCTTAGGGGCAATTAAATTCGTAGTTTGGCTAGCGGGAACCACTTCAACTTTATTTTCATATGTATCCATTGCAATGGTTGAAACAAATGGAAATACATCTGCTTCAAAATTAGTGGCCTCATCGATGTCATAATGTTCAATTTTTTCCATAGGGTACATTTTCTTGAAAACTTTATTGTCTTCTTCTATACTTTCGCCGTGAATAAAACTATCTGTTTGTTTGTGTATTTTACGTTTGCCATGTTTTCTTTCATTATCATCTGTGAAATTTCAGTATTGTAAGTAATAAGTAAAATAAGATTGCTTAAGATACTTTAAGGTAATCTTACCAAAAATTAAGCTGTAAGATGATGATATAATGTACGATATTTTTAATAGGCTCGTATAATGTATAAGCTTAGTAAATTATGAAATTTTAACGTTTTTAAATAATGTGTTAAATATATTAAAATGAATATTAATTGTACTTACTTAGGAAAATAAATATTTTGATTTATTTTAGGAACTTTCCCAATGAAGTGCAACAGTCGAAGCAATCGACGAAGTGAAAGCTGCATAAGGACATAAGCATAATATAAAAGAGGAAAGCACTAGCAAGGTAGCATTTTACTTGTTATTTAAAAGCATAATCTGATTCTTAAATCGCATTATCCATCTATTAAGCGTTGTTTTTAGGTTTATTCTTAGTAATTACTCTTATTTCTTTCGTTGAGTGTTATTAATTAACCAGGCTTTAAACATCTTAAGCATGAAAATTACTCATTTGAGTAAAAAAATTTCATATTTTCTTACCTATAACAATTTTTGTCTTCTTTTGAGAGGTGTCTGTAACGTACAATTAATCTGTATTAAATATATAGAAGCAATCATAAAAACAAATTTCACCATACAAACATCAATTATTATCAAAGAAATATATTTCATGCCTACATATGAAAGTAGCGTTTTGTCGTACTGACCAATTTGATCAGAAATATTTCCTCTGTAGTTAAAAATTCCAAATTCAAATTCATAAATTCATTTAGCTGCTACATTCGAGTTTTGAAAACAGTAATTCGTTTGATTTTTCCTCATTATTTTTTTCTTTGGCGTCGCTTATTACCGCACAATGGAAAACATGAAATATCGGTCGCACACACACACATACACATTTTGTTTGGTTTTATTTTTATTTCATTTTCCACTTTTTATTTTGGTTCGTTTTTATGTTAACAAGTTCATTATTTTTGCATTTGTTACTTTATTTTTCCTTTTCCTAACCCGTACTTGTCTTGCTGATACTGATTTTGTGAAGAGAGCTGATATCTTTGATACAGGCCCCGCCTAGTTTAGAAGTCAGAGGTTCTAATATAATGTAAGATGTAACTTAGTATGTTAATATATATTCTATGTAAATTCATTGTTATGCAGTAATAAATTATTATTATTATTATTATTTGTATTTGAAGATGTTTCTATTGCATAAGTGGCTCTTATAGTTATAAGTGTTGGAAGATTGTCGTCCAATTCGTTACTGGTTATAATACTGTCTTCTATTATATATGTGTATAGGACAAAACTTTCCTTCACAAGTTTCGTCAAGAATAATTGTAGTTAATGATAGTACTAATGTCTGATTTTTAAAAGAATAAAGGTTACAAACGGGCTCACGGTCAACTTGATTGTTTTTTATAGAATAAAGGGACAAACAAGCACAAAGTCCACCTGATGGTATGTGGAACTTGTGACTCATGGATATCTACATTTATCCTTGATTAAGGATCAAAATGCGGATTAGTTATCACCTCTGAGGACTACGATGTAATGCTCCGATTCCAGTAATGAGGGTCATCGGTTCTCTACACACACCACTCAAAGTACGGCAATATTAAGCTTCTTTTTAAAGCTGGTATTCTGTGAAATCACGCTCCTAACCTGGCTGAGTTGACCCATTCTACAACTATAACGAAGCAACACCGGAAAAAAATGAAGGTGCTGCATGTAAAATTGCTTTCGTTTTCACACTACATTACACATGATTATGTAATATTTATATCTACCAAATTATTTATCGAAGATGGTGCATTCAGTAACAATCAGAATGGACTTCTAGCAAATATTGTAAATATTTCAATATTATAAACGTATTGTTACCTTTCGGTATTGGTGAAGTCTGGAGATGTGAAAACTTAATGTTATAGAGTATATTCAAATTAAAAAATCGTAACATTTTGAAGAAAATAAATTAAATCCTTATTTAGCTGTTATAAAGTTCACTTGGAATTACACTCGAAATCTTTAGACGAAAACAAGCGGCTAAACGCCTCCAATTAGATATTTAGTTGTCACGATGATATAACTGACATAAAGATTCAACACAGATTATACAGTATTTCGTCAGTACAAACGTCGATAAACATTGTACATATCCTGCACTTAAAAACGTCAGTGATGGCATAACCGAGAAAACAAGTTACATGGATTGTTTATTGTTAATGTTGGTTGTGATATATTCAACAAACGAAACTTCAGTCTACAAAAAGGTAAGAACCAACACCAGTCAACAAACACTTCCCCTTATACA
>DWHP01004639.1:0-12443 GCA_018247895.1 Parnassius honrathi
GTAATTGAAGATAGATGTAGATGACTATGGGCCGCAGCAACCACTTACCATCAGGTGGACTGTGTGCTCGTTTGTCATCCTATCCTAAAAAAAAAATACGATTCCGAGACATTACGATTTGTTAATCGTAATGTCTCGGAATCGTGTTTGCGACCACTAGACCAACGTCTTAGTCAAATCTGGGTATATAGGTCTATAAAGAATAGATAAAAATGATTCGCAACCGCTGTCTTACACACGACAAATTCAGAATTCATAGCATTAAGGGAAAAAAAGAAGTTATAAGAAGCAGATGCATGGTTACAACTTTTGCTCGTTATTTCACACAAAGAACTCTCTGGAAAATATATCGATTAAGACGTTTGCGATGGTGGTATATCAACAACAGCCTTAATACTTATTACAATGGACGTAAGAGACAAATAGTCAGGCGTGTACGATTTACTTCAAGATCTAGAGACTACCTTGATGAGGGCGTGGACTAAGTAGGTGCGTAAGAGAACATACAGCTACAAAGTTGAACAAGCCAACTGTATTGATATAATATAAAACGTTTTTACGTTATTTTGCTAAAGCTGATTCAATAATTTAGATAACTTGAGATTATGTACCATATTATGCGATAGAAACTTAATAATTCGTTATAACCAAATAACTAAACATAAGTTGGTGCCGTACTTGTAATATTTATTTTAATTTTATAGGACAAGGGTGACAAACGAGAACACAGTCCACCTGATTGTAAGTGGTAACTGTGGTCCATAAATAGTGAGGACTAAGACGGAATGTTTCGTTTTCAGTAAAAATGCTCTCCGGATCACTACACTCACCATACGAAACACATCAACGTTGTGCTGCTGGTTCACGCTGGTATTCTGTGAGAGCGTGGTTCTTCCCCGGTCGAGCAGACACATTCGTGCTTCAACTGTACTACTTATATAGCAGCAGCATGGCTTCTACCACGTATAAAAATCATACAAACATGTATATTTACATAATTTTGACAGTATGTAAATATTTATGTATGTATGATGTATATATTTTGGCACGCTTTTGTAGTCTAAACAGCTTATTGGACTTTACATACGGTTTGTTGTTAGATTTGTCATAGTTTTGGAAGTGACATAGGATGTAAATTTTTCACCTAATCAGTAAATTTCTTACGCATTCGGGTATTTTAATTAGTGCTGGTATATAATGGTAAATTGGGCTTGTTGCTTAAAGAAAACCCCGTATCAACAAAAAAAACAGTCAAAATAAATTAAATATAAGTAGATAGGAATTTCAAATTCAATATTTATTTATTTTTATTAAAATACCGAAATCTCTTTCTCTTCGAACCGACCGTGTGTACATGCTACCTCCAATTGGAGAATTTATTTATGAATGTAGATCACCTTGAGTGTGAATATATGAATAAAATCCGAACTAATTACTCACCTATTGTGGCAGTAATAATATAGCTGTGCTCATATTTATCTAACGTTTACTGTTACTTTTGCCGCTTCCGCGCAGTCGAATCTAATTACCTGTTAAAATGCAATGTTAAGGTCGTTGTGAAATGTAACCTCGGCTATTCAAATTATATTTTTTTATTACGCAACAATTAAGCAATTGTGAAAGACCGTCGGTAAAACATTAAAAAAAATCTAACGCCCATCTTTTATGAGTGTTGTTAATTCCGATAGATTACGATAAAGCGTTTCAAATATGTAAAGGCCTTCTATAGAAAGTAAATTGATACGGATATTACGTTGCAGAGAACGCACTATTACAATTTAGGTAAAGTAGACGGCAAACTTCGCGCGTAGAAACACTCATATAATATGTCCTCACTGACACTGTTTTTTTTTTATTTTACTAATTGATTGGAAAGTCGACAGATATGAGCCCTATTCAAGCAGGGTTGTAATGCTAATGTGATTACGTGATCCTTATTGGAACTATGATTTGAATCCAAATAAAAATTAAGCTATCACACTATAGGTGGTAGATATCTTTCTTCTACCAAGAAATCCGTCTGAGTTAGCATCATACTCATACCTCTTTCCGCCGCCAACGGTTTCTTTGAAGATCTAAACAGCTATTAAAATAACAAGCCAAGAGGCATGTCATTAAAGTATTGAAGGGGTGATAAAGCCCTCTTTTCTTGAGCTTTTGTTTTAAGTTGGCAGTAGGTAGGTTGGTGGCAGGTTACGTGGTATAACCACACCGTAGCATCGTTATGTTTGCAGCTCTGAACGCTCTCACAGAATAACATCGTGCAAATAGCAGCTTAACGTTGCTATGTTTCGTACGGTGAATGTAGAGAACCGGAGACCCTTTTTACTGGAAACAAGGCATTCGATCTTGAGAGATGGCAACGCATCTGCATTTTGATTTTTAATTCTATGAAAGATGTAGATCTCTATGGACCATAGAATACATCGTTTCATCTCTAATCTATAAAAAAGGTATCCCCGCGCTGCAGCAGCTGTAGGCTCTTATTATAAGGTTGCTTATGAGTACGTTTGCCGCTTCAGTTTAAAAAAAAGTGCGAGCACAGTATCAGATATATGCTTGAGCAATAACGTCGGAATAGGTATGAAGTGCAAGATACACGGGGCCAATCCTAACCGGATACCTAAGACCTAACAACCTACGAAACTTATGGACTGCGGCGTACTAGCTCTAACCAACCTTCATCAGCCCGTAAAAGTACACGGCTGGACATCTGCAATGCCCCTGGTGTTGCTGTTGTTCATGGGAGGCGGTAATCACTTACCATTAGGTGATGAACAAGCTCGATTTTCCCCTCTTAAATAAAAAATGTCTCTCTTATTGTTGGAAGGATTTGCCTTGATGATCGCTCGCAGTACCAGTTATACCTTACCTTACCTTACCTACCTTATACCTTTGTCGTTTGTGTCTGTCACCGCTTTTTAAGATTTTTTTTTGGATTTTCGTCAGTCGCCTTTAACGACTCTTAGGCTTAACATGCGCTGCGATTAAACGCCACTGGTTTAGGAATAGCTGAAAACGCAAAACCGCACACAATGACGCACTGCGGTTGGCGTTTTGCTTAATTTTATTTCAGTACCACCATGGATTTCTGGCAAATAGCGTGTGTGACGGCTTTGGTTTTTAATTTGAGAAATAGAAAACGAAAACCACGTCGCCGCGATAAGTATTGGTTACATCCACTAACAGGTCAAAGACATCTGAAAGGATACTTTTGCAAAATGTGTGTGACAACATCTCGAAGAATAAAATAAACAAAAGACCGACAGCGGTTAAACGCTGTGCGTGCGCCGCCGTACTATTACTATTAGACACAAAAATTGCGCGTTTACAAACCGCGAAAATGAAGCAGTTACGTTTTTAAAATCTGTCACTGAAAAAAAAAGTCGCTAATGCGTGCGCTTGTATAAAAAGCTATGTGTTACATTTTTTGCGGTTTCAGACGTGCGGTTAAACGCGTGCGTTTAATCGCAGTGCATGGAACGTATAACCGACGGCCATTTCTAATCATTATATAATCATTGCCTCCATTTGTGACACTCAAAGATTCATTCATACAAATATATAGCCTATAATCTTAGTAAAAATAATAATAGTAAAATAGTGTTAAAAATGAAATCAGTGTATTTATGTTTCTCAAATGAGGCAAAGACAAATAAGTTTACACTTACACGAGCTCACAGAAAACAATAAGGAAACATGTTTTTATATACTGCATCTAAATTAAGCATAAAATGTATCAACTTGTAATTGTAGTGACCGTGATTAAACGTTTATCATAACTCATAACCAAGAATGGGTTTAATATTCAGCTTTACGCTACGACAACGCTATCGATCTATACACGTCGTTGGATTAGGCGTCAACTTCATTTCATCACCCACCACCACACTTTTGTCACATCGTGTCATCAGTAAGGATCGCAGAGAATCGTTATTAATTCGGCAACATTGTATTTATTTTCCTTTCGCAAAATGATTGTTTGGACAGCGACTGCTGCTTTAATTAAATATGGTACGAACGACTGGTAAATAATGCCATAAGGCATTAATTCCGCCCTCGTAACCACTTGTTAAATGTGTTTGCAGTAAAGCAAAAATAAATAAATAAACGTCCCAGTAACTTTTTAACCGAAGTTATAACACATCACTTCGATTTAAAGGCGTGCACTGAACTTTGGACTTTCGCACACCTGTAAGTATTTTATGTTATGAAGGGTAGGTTCCACATACTAACAGTCCACTCTACAGTAAATGGTCATAATATAAAAGATTAATTCACCCATAATGAAGAATCAAGATACAGATGCCATCTCATTTGAAGATATTTTTGCGTAATAAACTCCACAACTAGTTATTGGCTTATATATGGATCAGCACCGCTAACAAATCTTCACCAAAGCTGTGGAAAACGTATCATTCTACGTTTATCATTTTTATCTTTAGTCTTAAAACTTGAGTCACATAGTCGGCTTGGAGCGCCCCACGTTTCTTCCCGACTTGAGGACGAAACTTTATCAACCAAGTTGGCGATATATTAAAGATGGGCCAATTTAAATCAACGAGCATGTACACGTAGGACGAGCATGGATACGAAATGAGCGAGAGAGCCGAGTCACGATCGCGCCAAATGTAAGTCCGTAGTCTCTGCCTATCCCTCTAGGTAACAAGCGTGAGAGATTATGATTTATGTTATGTCGCTTATAACTTTAATCTTACCAAGGCCCTTATTATGCCGGTTGTAACCACTTATTATCAAGTCAAATGTTCGTTCTTTTGTGACGATTGATGTAATACAAATCCAATAGCCAAGCTACAGCTATATTAGTATTATAGGTGTAGTATGAATGGGTCGCCTCGACCGGGGAAGACCACGCTCTCATAGAATACCAGCGTAAAATGTCAGCATAACGCTGCTGCTTCGTATAGTGAGTGTAAGGAACTGGAAACCCATTTTACTGGAAACGACGCATTTCATCTTAGTCCTCACGGATGACAAAACCTCAACGGGTTGGGCTGGTGACAAACACACATTGGCCACAGAAACTACTTACAATCAGGTGGACTGTGTGCTCGTTTGTCACCGTTATATCCTATAAAAATATTACGCTAAGACAGTTTAATTTACAATCTACGGTTTCATCACAGCTTACCACTAGGTAAGATTGTATTCTGCTTGACAACAATCTCACTGTAATCAAACGCTTATAACGCTAAGCAAAAACATCTCCATCAATCCTGAAAAAGTTATGTAGAACTTTACATGTCTTTCATAAATAATAAATCTAAACGACCTTGTTGCAATTTGCATTGGACCTATGTAATACATTTTGCAGACACACTTAAAAGTTTTATAATAAATTTTCAATTAACTCAAAACTTAACCAGCCGTGACATTATTGTAGAGTAAACAAGATAGCTTCATTTGAGAAAGATATCCAAAAATAGCCCGGTTAGCATTTAACTGGCAAGGTAATCCAAAAACGACTACGTCTGGCCCTTATTTTTACTTCACTTTTAGGACGAATAATGCCTACCCATTGTTGCGCTGAAAATATGTGAATTACAAATAACGAATGCAAAATGTCTTACGAATAACGTGTATATGTCTAACGAATGCGAAGAGTAACAGCTTCACAGTATTGTTATGGATACATTTTAAAAACATGTATTACATGACTTAATTTCTCCCTGAGCATTCCACCGTCGGACAATCAGAAACGGCGACACTACATACAACACTTTGTTGGCGACAAAACACGCATTCTAAACAAACGGTCTGCGTCTTCATTGGTAAGGCGTAAACCTAGAGTTTAAGTATTTGACAGCGTCTGTGTGTAGTGAACACGCTTTTAAGTTAAGTCAGTATGCTGTACCATCTTCAGTTATATCACTATTTACCATCGGGTGGTATTATCATAGATTAGATAATAAATTTAAATTAAAAATTTAATTGAAAAACATAATACTACGTAAGTATTGTAGCCAATTACAAACTTTTTATAATTGACAGAATCAGGCGTTACTTTGCGGAAATCCATTATAATAAAGATATTAATTATTTCACAACCTTCCGCTAATTAAAAATACAATGATATGTCTTACCTGGACTGAGAGGCACCTCCCGCCCTCCCTCAATTGCATGCACCAATTCCTTAACCACTAATCCCAGCACCACTACTCCCAACACCACTACTCCCAACACCACTACTCCCAACACGATTTAGCGGTCAGTCGCCGTAGAGTCTACATTACCTGAGAATGCTTCGTGTAGAGGCGAAACACGTGTCGTATTATCGTCGATGTTGTGCCTTTCCTGGAATAGTGATGTTGGGAGTAGTGGTGTTGGAAATAGTGGTGCTGGGATTAGTAGTGACGGAATTAGTGCATGCAATTGAGGGAGGGCGGGAGGTGCTCTTCAATTCAGGTAAGACATATCATTGTATTTTTAATTAGCGGAAGGTTGAGAATTAATTAATATTTTTACTTTTAATAATGCCGTGCGGTGTAAGAATATTCACTGCCCCGTATCATCCCGTGGACGTCGTAAGAGGCAAATAAGGGAATGGGGATTTAACAGGAGATGGACTGCAACATTTTCAAGTTGCTAACCTGCCTGAGATGCATGACAACCATAGCAATTTATGAACAAAACCTATGTTCAGCAAATGGACTTTTGATAGGCTGTGATGATGGTGATTCATCGCTTTGGAATAAAATTTGTGATTTCATTTCAGTGGTAGATCAGGTTAATATTTCTAAATATTCGAATACATTCATTTAATCTTTCTCGTTATAGTTGAGGCATAAAACGCCTGAGTCAAATAGTTTTATTTAAGTTCCATCAAAATTATGAAAAACATTTGTTTATAGTTGAAAAAAAAGTTATAATTTTAGTAAGTTGATTTCTTATTTTTGATATATTCGATTAATATTGTTTTCTACGTACACAAAAATTGTATGTTACAACAAAAACCGGATATTTCGTTCCACTACATTACGGCAAAATTGCATTCCTTAAATTAATTTAAGGCTATCTTGTTGTCCGTGGTGTTACCTCGCCCCACGCAATCATCGTGCTAAGTATTTTCTAATAGAATAAGAATGACATACGAGCTCACTTTTTCACTTGATGGTAAGTGGATACTATGAGCCCTTAGACACCCACATCTATCCCCGATTTTAAATTGAAATGTAGATGCGTTGTCATTCTTGAGGACTAAGATGGAATCCTCGGTTCCAGTAAAAAGGGTCTCAGATTCTCTACATTCACCATATGAAATAAAGCAGCATAAAGCTACTAATTCGCGTTGTTATTTTGTGGGAGTGTAGTCTTTCCCCGGTCGAGAGTCAATCGTGCTAAACTACCATAATAATGCTGCAGCGTGGTTCTATCACGCTGAAAGACTTTAGTCTGTATAGTACTAACTATTATTTATTCTGTGGTAGTGCTAAATAGCGCCATGAGAACTTTGTAAAAATTTACGTGCTCGTACGTGCAACCCCAAAGATGTTTCGGCAGGAATCGACCGGAGCGGCCGCGAGAATTTGCTTATTTTTACATAAGTTAGAAATAAAAACTAATTTATTTATTTATTTATAAAAAGTGCTCACGTTTATTCATGTTTCACACGTCACTTTTACGAATGTTCAATTTTTATAAAGTTATTTTGTTTTTGTGTGTAATATATTAACGTTTTAATAGATTTAAGAGATACAGTTAGGAGATAGCTTAGATCATTCAATCTCTAAGGGAGATAGAGATAGATTAGTATTAAATAGTTCACAAAACTCAAAAGTAATTGAACGTCGCTTTAAACACTACTTAAATATGCTAACCGTACATCAGAATTGAGCTAAATATTACTAAAGCGTCTGCGACTAAGTATTCTATAACACATTCGATCGAGTCTCGCTGATGCCAGATCGGAAATCTAGTATATGCATAGTTAAGTTTTTTTAAATATTTTTTCCATGCAAACACATTGTAAACATTCGCTTCAATTTGCCTTATACCAAACACTTACCTTTGTGTTCTGCGTTGCCCTTCAGCTGCTCGGCCTTGGCCTGCAGCTTTGTCTGCATCGTCTCTGCGCCCTCCTTCATCTTGGCAAGGATTCCTGTTCAAGACATGCAATAAACGGTAACCTGCAGGCGACGTGATCATCGAATCTACATATCTTTGATTTCTTTTCCAAGAAAAGCAACATGCGAATCAAGCTAGAGCTGCCAAAATTCATAACATAAATTGTATTTGTCCATCGCAGGCTCCGAGACTAAAGTTAGTCATGTCAGAAAGTGCATACATTTACTAGAAGAGAGCATAATACTAAGTTAAACATCATAGGTTCTCATTGTTGCAAAATTACAATTTGAAAAACAAACAACTGATTAAGTAGATTCGAATACATGCCTGATAAATAACCTTACAAGTTTAGCTGACGTCACAGATCCAAGGTTCAGATCCCAGGCTTAACCAAAATTTGTGAAAAATACCACAAATTGTTTATTTTGGGTGTAATTGTGTTGTGACTGTCCTCGTCCATGACATTTTGCCTGTTGCAAACTTGATCGTAGAAGGAACGGACAAGGTTAGGTAAGAAAGCGTAATTGCCAGAAGCCGATAAGTCCTATATAACCTCTCTGCTGTTAAGTAACTAACTAACTGTTGTCCTATATAACATCTCTGTTGCACCCAAACTAAACGGTTTCCACGAGGCTTTCCTAATGTACACACTGTTAAGAATTTCCCATTATAGTCGAAATTAGCTAATATGACATTATGACCACCTACATCGATTATTACCAATTAAGTCGCAAAACTGTACGAGACATGATCCTCTATTTCTTCTTTCTTATCATCAGCCCATAAAATTCTTCTGCTTAAACATCAGCTTCCTTTTATTCATTCATTCATCAAAGCCTATAGAAAGTCCACCGCTGAACATAGGCCTCCCCCATAGATTGCCTCATAAGGGGGCTTGCTCTTAAAAGCATATTGCTGCTTCATATTTGCCATTGTTGCCACGCTTGGCAGGCGAATTGACAACCGCAGTTTTATTATTGGTATAGTGGATTATCTTACACCAGTACAAGGTATTCCGCGTTGTTTGCGCATTTAGCTTAACCGTCACGTTGGGATGACAATCGTAGTATGAGACATTTAGCGCTACTGACGCTAGCGGTATTTTGCACCATAGAATACTATATTACTATATTACCGTTTATATAATACACAATAGAATGGCTGTCAACTTTATTTTGTACGAGGGTCGGCGTCACCGGGAGCACACATATAAGCAATTACGTCGTATTATCTCTACTACAAAAAACTGAGTAAATTTAAAGATTTTATTTAGAATTTTAATACATATTTATTTGTAAATAAGGTGCAATTTGGCATTTTCTAAATAATTTGCATGCGAAATTTGGAAACGATTGTAACGTCAAAACACATGTCGCGTTGACTTTTATGCGTGTGAATTGACATTTTAGTGGCTACGCGGGCTCCGCCCACTCCCCTGTTCTGTTATGTATGTATTATAGTATTCTATGGAACTCACCTATGAACTCATTCCGTACACGTATTCTATCTGGGAGCCTGGGTGCGGATATGATGAGGCAGTTGATGAAGGCTACCAGCGCCGTCTTGTAGTCTGTTGTGGTGGCATTCTTCAGCTCTTCAACCACCACACTCAGTCGATACCGGTCGCCTTTTAATGTCTTGTAACAAAACGATGAAAACATTTGAGCTTTTTTTTTACTTACTACCGGCCAGAGCTTCACTACAATCCTACGGTGACAAAGTAAGGTAATAAAAGGATTACAGCCTATATACGTCAAACAGCTGGGCACAGGCCTTCCCTCATTTCTGAGAAAGTTTTAGGGCAAGGAATACCGCCGCGTTGCCCCAATGCGTGTTGGCGAACTTCATATACCTTCGAAATATTTTTTGTTGTATCTGAGACAGGCAGGTTTCCTCCTGCATGTCTCACCTGGGTCACTTGCGTACTGTGATATGCGAGCGTTAACCAGTTGAGTCTCGCCCTAAAACCCTCTCAGAAATGAGAGGAGGCCTGTTCGCAGCAATTGGACGTATGTAGGCTGAACTTTAACTTTTTAACTGTTTACCCCCATTTTTGAAGAAACCTCTCTCCTGATAAGATCCAGCAAGAAGCTCAGCGGGACAATTTTATAAAGAAAACAACAATGTACAAAGAACATATCTCATCATCAGAACCAATATTCTTAAAGTCAATGAATCAATCTTCTCAAAGCCATGAAAATCTTCTTAAAGTTTCTCTTTTTCTGTTTATTAAATTTCAATAGAAAGATAAACAATAAACATTATAAGTGAGACAGTTGTTTTGTTTTTAATTAATGTCCTTTCTTATGTACTTATTTCTTATGTAATTACCTTATATCGGTCTAGTGTGTCAACAGCCCTAGCGTAGCCGTCAGCATTGTAGACACATAGCGCGGACAGCAGTTCGAACACCTGAAAATAATGTTGATATTGTAGTCAGCGAATTTAAGGTCATACTAACGTGAACATTTTTGAGATTAGTATATGTATGTATACTTTATTTCGCCGTGTAGTATCCGCGTAAAGAATACTCCATCCCATATCAACCCGATGGTGTCGTAACAGGCGACAAAAAGAAACTTAAACAGCACTTTAACAACTAAAACTTTAACAACTTCATCATTACGCCCTCTCAGTGCCCTTCGTGTGTGAATTTCATAAAATTCGTTCTCAGTTTAACTCAAGACAAAAATAATAATTTCGCCAAATTTCAACCCTGTAGGAGCTCTGGATTAGAAGTTTTTATTTTATTTTAACGCCCTCCCTCCCCCCCGCACTGCCCTTCGTGGGTGGAATTTAATAAAATCCGTTTTTGGTAATTTTAACATACCAAAAACAATATCATGGCCAAGTTTCATACCTATGAGGATTATAGTTTAAAATATGTTAAAATTTAAACTAACGCCCCCGCGAACCCTATTGCGGGTAGAATTTAGTATAATCCGAACATAGCTGACCTCTATTCGGCAAACTATACTCGGCGAAAGGAATATTCCTACCAAATTTCAAGTCTCTAGATTTTATGGTTCCAGAGATATCGTGATGAGTCAGTACATAGGTGAAAATCTCATATATTATATAGATAATTATGGCGAATATACTCCATAAGATACAAGTTATAATGGAAGGCTATGTTCAGCGGCGGACTTTGCTAGGCCGAGATGTTAAGACAATTTTTTTATGTTCTTCAAAGAAACAACTTTTAAAATGAAAAAAACTTTAAGTAAACTTTGAAACGTTTTCTTATGAATAACTTTTATCTGAGCATTAAAAAAATCAGCCAACAACTCTAAGATATGTTTCTGCTAGACAAACACCTAGGGTTTCTAAATATGTGGATTAGAAATCCGGGTATGGTAATAAAAAATTAATCAAAATCAAATTTTTTTCACCTATTGATAGTAAAGGAGAAAATCATAGAATTCTTTACAGGTATATTTCAAAATTGTGCACACCTCTATTTCTGATTTTATATGCGATTTTAAATTCGTACCACTTAAGTACTTACTATAATGATGGTTTGGTTTTCGTCCGAATGTAGTCCTATAACTCACTTTAAACAAAATATATCAACAGATATGGCTATATTTTGTTTAAAGTGAGTTATAGGTAAATAAACAGCGGAATACTACTGTATATGTTTGTTTTCTTGATTTAAGTCGTGCTTTTGATTACAGCCTGAGCTATGCTGACGACATGGTGCTGCTCAGTCCCTCGATTAAAGGCTTGAGGAACATAACTTGACTTACAACTCCAAAAAGACAGAAATAATGATTTTCAGATCAGTGAAGTTACCTCAGAGCGTGCCCGAAATTCATCTTAATGGAAAATCTATTAAGATAGTAGACTAGTTCAAGTATCTTGGTCATATTGTTACTTCAGACTTAAAAGATGATACGGATGTGGAACGTCAACGTAGATCTTTGTGTGTAGTAGGCAATACGATTGCGCGAAAATTCTGCAAGGTGTCGCCGGACATGAAAATTACACCGTTTAGATCTTTTTGCCAAGCGTTTTACACGTGTCGACTCTGGGTGGACAAGAAGACACATGATAGTATACGGGTAACTTATAATAACATCTTTAGACTTCTTACGGGAATTAATCGCTATTGTAGCGCCTCTGAAATGTACGCGAAAACCCGGGTTGACTCTTTTAATGCAATCCATCGAAAGAGGATAGCATCATTTGTGTCCAGAGTTGACTTGTGTAGCAACTCTGTTGTGCGTAGTTTGGCAGATAGGCAGATACAGACTGCAATGTACAGATGCTGGGTGACGGTAGACTTTGTGAAATATTGCAACATATTATTGATTTTTTCTTGTAAATATGTATCTCTTGTATATATATATATATAT
>DWHP01004640.1:0-12443 GCA_018247895.1 Parnassius honrathi
TTCCAGTAAAGAGGGTCTCCGGTTCTCTACACTCACCATACGAAACACAGCAGCGGTTAGCCGCTATCTTCGCCGGTATTTTGTGAGAGCGTGGTTCTTCCCGGTTGAGCCGAGCCATTCGTGCTACAACCATATAAATATAGCTACAGCATGGCTATACCACGTATAAAATGTTTATTTTACAAAATCTAAATGACGCCACATTAATAGATCACATTCGGGCAAAGTAGTAGCAGTAGTCGCCAGTAGAAAATAAAAACGGACTTCAAAGAACTGTAAAGTCGAAAGTGCAATCAGTGCTAAGAGCCGACTTCGGAATCTATTGCGGTAAAATGTATGAATTTACATTTCATGAGGAAGATGAATAACTTCTTCGAATGCCGACCTCATTTATGCGCGATATACTACGCTAGCCAACGAAACCAATATTTGGGAACCGAAAAATTACGGTATGCTCCGTGGAAGTATAGACGTTTAAAACCACACGAAAATGGAGAACAACATAAAAGACATCTAAAGTGCCCTAATCTGGGCGCAAAAACGAAAACTCAAGGGTTCCATGAAAATAACTAATGCTCTCAAGCCAGCTGCTGGTGTTTGGATTGCTATACAACAGAATAAAATTACGCATAAATCGAAATAGAAGCACATTTTAGCATTAACAGTGCGAAATAGAAAAATAAACTATGGTAATTAAACTACTTAAGTTCTCAAGACATAGGTATGTAGATCCAAGTGAACGGTCGAAATACTAAACGTGTGCGAACACTACCGTTCCGAGTAAATTATTTATACTTAGTACAAGTACTAAGTATAAATAATTTACTTTCTGGGAATCTAAACAGAAAACACGGTTTGTTGTTGGCGCCATGTCGCGTACCTCTCATAAATAATACGTACTTATTAATTTTTATTTGTTTCTTCTTAAAAAGAGTGTAGTATACATTCGTCACTTTTTAATTTTGCCAAAAATGCTCACACATGAGATTTGTCCCATGCTAGGTTTCACCAATAATCGTCTTTTAAAGTAGTAAAATTTCTATTACCAGCTTTTCATCGTTAGTGTGCTTTGCCAAAATTGGAGATCCCCTCGTTGTGTCGGCGTGTTGTTTTGTTATAAACGTTCTTGTCAGAAACATGAAGACAATAATGCGCTCACATCGTACTTTTCTTATAGTGAAAAGTGGAAGTATAAAATTTGTTATTGACTCAAACACTAGTACTATCGGATACATAAAGATTAAATGATCTAAGTGAGATTTGAATGAGAATAAAGTATTTATTTCAATATGCGATTGATGTTATTATTGAACAAGAAAATTGTAAGTCATTACGTGAGAAACCGTTATCTGAACTCGATTAAAAATCAAAATGCAGATGAGTTATTGTTGAAACAGCTGTCCTTCCCCGTTCGAGCTTACTCGATCGTGCTGACCCATTCGTGGTGCAGTTATAATACCCTGCAGCGTACCTCTGTCTTGTTGCAGTGTAACATGATGGTCAAATGTTTTTATAATGGCCCATATTTTTGTTACTTAATGTTTAGGTGTAATATAAACATAGACGGAGTTATTTTGCCCTAACCGGCTAAATTTGTTTAAGAAAAGTTCTATATATAATACTACTTTAAGATTGCTTGATTTGCTACGAGCCTACGAGTATAAATTTTGCAATCCATTTGACAATATGAAAAATAATGATAACAATAACAATGCAAGATTAAATAAAAGTAACATAAAACACAGCCGCTGCCGCCTATTCGCCCCCGCTCTCTCTGCAATCCACTTACTTATAAGGCTTACCCTTCCACCAGACCACATAAGACTCCATACAGTTTAGATGTAGACGTAACTTATATTTCACTTGATTAATCATAATTAGGTGATGTTGACGATATAATCTCAAATATGTGGGAAGAATGTGGGTGACGAACATTATAGATTATAATAGTTTACTACCTTTGTACAACTTGTTCTACGCTTCGTATTATATATAAGTATGGCTTTTAATCACTGTAATGACTATTGATTTTTTAATACAATAAACGTGCTAATGTTTACGTAGTAGAGCCGACTTGCAGACGTTTTGTTTTTATTACGAATGCGTTAACTCGACCGGTTACAGACAGTTACCAGCTTAAAATAGCAGTTTCATGCTACTGTTTCGTTTATGTTGAGTGTGACAAGATATTCTATCTATGAGAAGTCCTCGTGTGTGATCACGCATCTGCATTCTGATTCTTAATCGAGAATATGCCACAGCATCCACTTACCATCTGGTGGATTGTGAGCGCGTTTGTCACCCTTATTTCATAAAATAATCGAATTAATTTATTAATACGTTTCTCTATTTCGTCTAGGTTGTATGTTACTTTAATGTTAGATATTAATTTTCCAACCTTATTAATTAATACGTATTAATTATTGTACTAATGGTAAAGACAAAAAGAGTGTCCTAAATAATCAATTTGTCCAATAATTACTAAACTATTGAAGTAAGAAATAAATATGTAGACCGATAAAATCAACAGATATTCTCTTGTACGATGACGCATTGCTCAAAAGTCAGTTTAAATACCGATTCTCCACAAAGACATAACGCTTACCACGGATTTTACGAAAACTTGTGTAACAATGAAAAAATGCCTGTTGATTGAACGAGCCTGGGAAACAATAAAGCGGAGTTGCACATTGCAGCCTTCGACCACTGACTGGTCAGAAACAACAGTTTGTTCGTGGTACGCGAAAGCGCTCTAGCCGTTATCTCGACTAAGTGTTATCTGCTATAATTACAATTGGATTCAATTGCGATTACGAAACGATCGGATACGACTGTCTTAGTTTAAAGTTTATAACTGTGTGCTGGTTATATTTAATACCTTTAACAGTTAGGGAAAAGAGCTATAAAATAAAGCTCAATCTTAGCTTTATAACGAATATCTTATATTAAAGTTTTGCATTAAAGATCTAAAGTCATTTTAAACACGTTATTATTTAATAATAATTTTTAAACGTAACTATTTGCCTTATAAATCACTCAAAGCTAATTTTAAGATTAAAGAATAAATTAGTTGTATTGTTTACATAGGACCAGACTAATTGCTTTGTCGCCTTATTAACTTTGATAAAATTTGGCTGTTAAAGCTATGCGTGAAATTAATGATCGATGACGAAGATTTAGTGAACAACTTAGGCCAAACTGGTCTCGAGTGAAAAGAACAAGTGGATTGGTGAAGTAGGACATTGACATACATACATGAACGAGTATGAGGAACGAAGAAGATTAAACGCAGCGTTGTTCTAGGCGAGCCATTACATATAATCGATTTAAATCAATACTTTTCACATACTACTTGAAATTGGTTTCTTTTGGAGAAACTCCGTTGTTTACCATAATTTTTATAACATCATTTTTTATAACTACTACGTTCTTTTCACACAATTTCTCATTTCTACATAACCCGATTAATGATCTCTTTATTATACATCCAAAGTACAATATTATCAGGTCAATTGTTTTTAGTATCGGGACGCCTTGGCTGGTTCCACTATTAACGAAATATTAGTTTTATTTAGATTACCTTAGTAGATAACTTCGTAAAGTATCAATATTGACAAAATTTTGTGGGTTTATTATATTATTAAACACATCTACTGTACGCTAATGTGAAGAATTTCTTTCTTTAATATAAGTACGTCAGTCATATCTAAGGTCAGGCAAAGAAACTTTAATTATAGTAGCACATTAATAATGAATAGTTATATAGCTATGTTTTCTAGGTGACACTGATGGGAACGGTAATTGGGAGTAACAAGACTGGCCAGCATCGGTCAGAAGACGTCATATTTTACGGCCGTGTGAACTCTACCTGTATAGGTGATGCCTTTGTTGATTTAGGTTAACGTCTTCTATTGAAAGGCCGACGTTACAAATGAACAATAAATTATCTGCGTTTACCTGTCCGCACAAATAAGTTAAATTTGTATTGGCAACTTATTCTTAGAAAACGCACATTTATTTGCTTTGCCAAACCGCTTTTTGTTTTGAAAAGTATTAAAAGTACGTAATTGACTGTTAAGTATTAAAAGTACGTAATTGACTGTTTGAACGTAATAGTTAATGAAAGTGGACGAAGCGAAACAAGTATGTAAGGATCGTAGCAAGTGGAAAGTAGTGGTCTCTGCCTACCCCTACGGGAAAGAGGCGTGATTATATGTATGTATGTATATGTAATTGACCGGCATTAACGTAATAACACTAAATTATTTGTTATTATATATGTACACTAGCTTACCGGAAAGATGATGTTCTGCCCTTTTCGACTACCCTTTGTCATGTCCTATTAAAAACCCTTAAACGCGAAAAAAAAATTGTGGGTCACTCATGGGCAAAAACACTATCCTATCTTTCAAGTTGGACCAAACTGCACACGGTGTGCAAATATGATTAAAACCGGTTTAGTAGTTTAGGAGTCCATCGCGGACAAACAACGTGACACGTAATTTATATATATTAAGATCGCCTAGGTCAACGTCTCTATCTACCAAGTTTTAGTTCGGAGTTCAAGAAAATTTATTAAATAGTTTTAAAACGCAGCGAGACTCCCTCTATGCCTAGGTGTTCGTGTGGTTTGATACTCTATCTTGTTAACCTAATTTTGCTTGCAAGCAACATTGCACTTACTGGCACCTTTCGGGTCGCAATTTCCGAATGACTCGTAATGGATCAACGCTGGTTTATGAGTTGGGTGCAGCACCGAGAGCATTTGATTTTTTTATTTTTATAGAATGAGGGTGACAAATGAACACGCATTCCACCTGATGGTAAATAGATGCAGTGGCCCACAAATATCCTCAATTAAAAATCAAAAGGCTGAAGCATTGTTGACTGGGAGATCTAAAATGAAATGCTTCGATTTCAGTAAAAAAGGTCTTCTTTTCTCTACACCCACCATACAAAACACAGCAGCATTGAACCGTTATTTTACGCTGATATTATGTGAGAGGGTGGTCTTTCCCCGACCCATTTGTGCTACAACTTTAATATAGCAGCAGCATGGCTCTACCACGTAGTTACATAATATCTCTTAGTCTATTACACCGTAGTGTAGCAAACTCACCTTTAAAAAACTATGGAAAAAATCTCCCTTTGATATGTGAAGTAAAAATTTTATACGGTCTACTGCTGGGCACAGGCTTTCCCTTATTTCTAACAATTTTGAGACAAAAAACAATGCCTTCCGCGCTGCCCAGTGCATGTCGGCATGGCAGACTTCACATGTCTTCAATTTTTTTTTCAGTTCTCAACTAAGCAGATAACGCGGAAGCGCTTATTATGGGTTACCACTGCTCGTCTCTATATGCAAACGATATATTTCATTACAGTTCACAAGTCCATTGCTTAACATAGGTCCTACGGAATGTTCTGAGTCACCTGCATCCATCGGCTTCCTGCATCTCTTCCTATAGGTTCTCACTCCATAGAGTGGGGGGCTGCCCTACTGATATATTTACTTAACGTGAATTCTAAAAGAACATTGCGTAATTAAACTGTAATTTTATGTAATCTTGCATCATCATGCATCCCGTTTGAATCGTCAGAAATTAAAAAAGTTACATTTAAACGCGACCAAATCCGTAAAATTAGTTCCATCCTAGCCTAATTATAACATATGACTAAATGTTTCATTTTACTTAAGTTAAAATTACGTTAATATTGCGTTTATTACGCAACGCATATATTGTTAATACTAGCAAGCTCCTTACTCTATCTTTATGTTAACCGTTAACTATGAAAGAAATGCATTATACGTATAAAGACCTGTTTTAATGTAACGCGCCTCTCCCACCGCCATTATGACAAGGAGTTCATAACGTCTTGTGTCGCGGACTTTATCTAGATTTAGATGTAAAAAAAAGTTTTGTACGTGGTAGAGCTGTACTGCAGCTATTTTAGTAGTATGGTTGCAGCACGAATGACTCGAACAAGGAAATACCACGGACTCACTGGAATACCAGCGTAAAATAGCAGCTTAATGCTGCTGTGTTTCTTACGGTGAGCGTAGAGAACCAGAGACCCCTTTTACTGGAAACGAGGCGTTACATCTAAGTCCTCACGGGTGAAAACGCATTTTGATTAGTAATCAAGGACAAATGTAGATGTCTATGGGCCACAGCAACCACTTACCACCAGGTGGACTGCGTGCTCATTAGTCACCCTTATAAAAAAATACTAACTTCAAATACTGAAACGAATAAGTAATTTTTACTTAATAACTTCTGAAGTTGGTGCAAAAAATTTGTATCGAAGAATTAAAGCCCCGACTTCAGAAGCTATTATGTACAAGTTTTAGAAGTTCATGGTAACAACTAGAATGTCGTATTAATAGTTACATTAAAAACTTCATCTGATGACTCCTATAGTATAATAACCTACTTTATAAATAAACGAAGAATCATTAAAACAAAGAAGTTATGGCCCGACATACAAAAAAAGGATTGAAAAAAGAATTCAGAGTTCTCCTACTTTTTTGAAGCGGTTAAAAGATTAGAATAGTTTTTGCGTGATTTTTTTAGAAATTCAATTTATCCACAACATTATTTATTTATTAGTTATAAAATCAAATTCTTTACATTAAAACCAATGTCCTACATTTCTGACATAGTATTGGCATTGTAAATAAAATCTTAGTATCTAAAATGCTCAGTTAAAACTCGAAAGCTGTAGCTAAGCATTTAGCTGCGGTTCATGAGTTCGAATCCTACGCGAAAGAGCTGTTTATGTGATTTACGTATATTTATTTCGAATCTGGATGTTTGTCTAGGTACAATTTGTATATAACGTATCCACGATGTGTGAGAAAGTTCCTCGTGCGGGGATAACGATTTTTTTCAAATAAAAAAAATGTAACTACGTAAGGTGAGTACGCAAAAGTAGTACAATAAAAAATATAAGCTAGATGAAACTAGTCCACATTCCCTTCAGTAAATATTTTATCACATGCAGCCTTGACACACAATACTTAGGATGACAAAGGAGCTATGCAATAATACGTCAAAATGAGAAGAAATAAAAAAAAGTCTGTGATTATAGTTATCAGCCTTTCACACAAAGAACATTGATCAGATAGAACTATCAGTTAGTGTTTTTAATTTAATTTACAATCGAAGAAAAAAAACTCCTATAATGCCCTTGTTATTAAGCTTTTGTGTGCTTAGAAATACTAATATGAAACTTTTGTCAATAAACTCTTTACATTACGATTTTTTAAGTGTGCGTGAAATTATTGGGATTTGCGACAATCAAATTCGAATAAATTCCAAGGACTTCAGGACACGAGACCCTAACCTTATTATATCTCGAGGGCGTATTGACTATCTACACTATCACGATTATGCATGGAAGTTACGAGTAACCGTTTTGCGGTACAGCGTTAGTTTACAAAAACCGGTACTGTGCGGTACGACCCGGAGATTCGAGATTCGCACTGCATTCGCGTGGGCGGCCATTCTTGAATTTGCAAAAATGTGACTTCTAGAATTGAGGTTTGGAGAGCACTTAATTCTCATGCAAAGAGGCGCTGTTACAAAGCTTGGGATGCGTAAGGAATACAAATCTGCGAAATCTTAATAAAGCTGTGTGCATGCATGACTTTTTTATTCAATAATTTCCTTGAGAAAGAAGTATAACGAAAAGTAAAGCGGTTTGCATACACGCGAAACAAAAAGCTTGTAATAAATCTGCTAACGACTAATCACTAATGGGAAAAAGTGCAAATTTATTAAACATCCCCATAAGTAAGTACAGAGTTCATCTTTGCCATATCAAGTACGAGACGTAACCGGACTCCCGCTAAAGCCTCTCTTATGTCTTACTCACACTTATAGGATTGCACGTGTGGCGCCGAAACCTCCGTTCATTATCTCTGTCGTGCGCATGAGCTTGCGCAGCCTGTCACTGAGTGCGTACTACTGCTACACGTCGCCTCTCTACCGCCGCGGATAGACGTCCTCTATCAATAGTTCGATGGGCGTAATAAAGTACAACTATTATGAAACTTTTTCGTTGTTTAGTGTTCTGATACGGTTGAAAATGCGTCAAATTTTGTGATTTGTGTCTGCGAGTGTATTTCATTTATCCCCGAGTGTAATTTGATTAGGTCATTCAGGCTAAACAGTGTTCCGATCAAGTGAGTGGATATCCGAGAATTAGAAGTGACTTCATATGAATACTGTGCTTACTCGTTAGCCTTGCGTTTGACAGCACAACACAAGAGCTGCGCACCGCATATATAATATTAATATATTTAAATTTCTGCGACAACTTAATATTGCTGGTAAATGTGAACCACGTACGTCAAGGTTGAATTCCACACCGTCGTCAGGCTTAAGAATTCGTTAGATGCATTTCTAAACTACTTTATGTTCTTGAATATTGCCTCATCGAATCGCCAATGTGTTTCACTATAACCAGTAACGCGTCACGAATTGCTATCCGTTACTGATTCTCTATTGTTTCACCCAATGCTCGACACTTGTGACTACAAGATCGAGTTATTGAAGGACATTAGCTTAACAATTTGCCCACGCACGCAAATTTTGTCGCCCATGCCTCTATTGTTTCTAGTTAATCCGAAACTATCTTTGTTCGCGCAATATACGATATCATAAAAATAATAATTTCTTTCAGTTAGATATTTACTTCGGAATATTGCATAGCAACATAGGAAGTTAACTTTTTAACTGCGGTTATGAAAAATAATGTAACTGAGAGTGGGTGGAAGATACACGATGGCAGCGGTGGTTACGTCCATCAAATTTTGTTTCCGTAGGCCAAAATTTCTTTGCCGGTTTAGAGCATCTAAAGATGTTATAGGATCTCTGAAAGGAAGTAATAAAACGATTCTAAATGACCCATGTGGTTTCTTACACTATGGTCGATCGCTATAATTGAATAAGTGGTACGAGTGTAACAAATCGGTTACGAGAGCGATAATAGCCCGTAGAACTAATCGATGCAAACGCTCTGGAGTTCATCACACCGCCGCGCCGATAATGTTAACTCTCCATTGATTTGAATATTCGTCTAAAACGACAAATATGGTATTTCCGTTCCTAGTCTAACAACAAATTTTGGATAGCACACATAAAACACATTCAGCATATTAAGCAATACATATTATAGGTTCAAAATAGTATTTTTATTAATTTTTACACTATATATTATTTTACACTATACATATATTACTAATATTTTATAATGGCTATGCTTAAAATTAACTTGTTTTATGTAAAATATTAAAATACTCATTTTTTTTAAAGAACTCTAAGCAAGCTTAAATACTCATTGTAATCGGTTCACACCAACAATCGAAAATTTACGTCAGTTACTCGATAGATTTTCGATCCGTACTCTGAACTATTAGGTTATTGTAGGTACGAAGAAAAATAAGAAATATATGAAGAAAAATAGTCCTGCTAGGTTTCTTGCAGGTTACCAGTGGTAAAAGTAAAAAATGATTTGAATACTAAAGAATTACATGTAATCTATATTGAACAAAAATGTCTCTATTGTATTATATTCTAATTACATGTGACTTACTTATTTTATGTAAATCGGTATTACAAAAGTTGATTGTAGACAAGTTGACATTAAATAAGTAACTCAATAACTTTGTTACCGATAATTCCTGGCAGTATCGTTTCAACATTTATTTCTCGAGAATCGGTGATTCCGATTATTGTTGCAATTGATCTCATTGTTTGTGTCTTCGAACGTAAACAACTGAGTCGTTGGCTCTTAGGTGCTAATTTGCTAATGATGAAAAACGATACGATTGGTTACGTTTTTAAATTCACACAGACCTTATATGTGGTAGAGCCATGTTGCAACTATTTTATGGTTGTAATACGAACGGTTCGACTCTACTGGAGAAGGACCATGCTCTTTCTGCGTAAAACAGCGGAACCGGAGATCCTTTTTAATGAAAACGAGGCATTCCAACTTAGTCCTCAGTGGTGACAACGCCAGATGCGTTTTCACTTTAATTCTTAATATATGACAGATGAACGTGTCCTAGACGCCTCAGCATTCACCTACAATCGTTCGTTTGTCACCCATATTCTATAAAAAATAGACCAAATTCAGCCAATTTATAGGTATTAAGTTCAATATTTAGGTGAAACGAATTTTGCAAAATGTTTTGTGTATTTAAAAATAAAAAAGTCATTTCGTTTAGTACTTTGTATTGATTTATTTTATAAAAAAGTAATTAGATTATTTTAATGTGTTACATTAGAATTCAATTTTTTGAATCAAATTTTATTTTATTTTATTTTTCTAACTTTGATTTGAGTGAAATAAATTATAGCTCTGGGCCTGGGCCGTGCTTTTTCTTGTGCCATTAGGTACTTTAGAGAGGCCTATTGTTGAGGAGTGGATTTGTGAATGGAGGTATTATTGACGATGAAATCATCAGTTATGCACTTTTACATATTATGTATACACATGTGACCGTTGCTTAATGTTTTTTTTTTTCATATTACCGAAATTGTAATCAATCGTATACGTTATCCAGGCTAAATATGATAAAGAAAATATTTTTCTGTCGTAAAAATTTATATAGATAAAACAATTAATATAGATAAAAGTAAAAAAATGAGTGGCATCATAACAACCATATTTTTTCTCATGCCTATTCTACGTTTATAGGCATGCATACATACAATCAAATTACTAAAAGAAAGTGTAAATTATAGAAGTTTCTAAAAAAAAAAAAATTTATTTATTATGCCACAGTTTTCCTGTCGTTTGGCTGTGGGCGTAAATAGTTTGTAACATTTCAAAAACCTCAAATAAGGTTACAGTCATGTCGCAACAGCATGCGTAACGCTTCGACACACGAAGAGGTCCGTCTTTTAAATATAGCCTTTTTCGGATTACTAGTGACGAAAGAAAAATCCATTTAATCAGACTGCCGCGCCAGTAGAAAAGGAGAGTAATATATTTGAAGAGATACGAGAAACAGAAAAAGGGACACATACCAATGTACATAATGTAGATACTAACGCCAATTTTTGGCAAATGATCGATCGATAACGGTACTGATAATTTAAAACAATATGTCAGACATGACTCCTACGATATCATCCTCTGATATAACGACTCATATCAGTAACCCCGTTGCCGTGGCTAAACGTTTGGGTATTGAAATGCAGGCTAGACTGACGTGAAGTGAAATACTCGTATATTGATTTCTTCTCCAGGTGTTTGTCCATGTTCAATTTACGTGTGCAGAAGGTAGATTTTAAAAACGAATATTCATAATGTGTATATAAAATACGTCTTAATTGACCGCTGCAGAAAGCTTTTTTTTTAATTTTTATGAAATTTTTGTTTGTTTACACGGCAAGAAAACATCTTGACAGTGACAGAGACGATAGAATCCTACTTTATGTGACCTTAAATCTTTGTCGTTTCCCTATTAACATACTTGTTCGTCTATTAAGGACACTAACGTGGCCTTTCCTTAGATAATTACAAGAAAAAAGACACGAACGGTAACCTATTATGTCTTATAATGATCATTTAAATACCTTACGTGCATAATATTATATAAATATAATAAATATGTGGTTACATTGTAACACATTTTCACATTAAAAGTTTTTGCAATATTTAAAACTACATAGAAAAACAGCACTACATTAAATGTATACTTTATGTGATGTGCAAGAAGCCGAAGGTGTGTCGGGATTGTGCTAAATGGGAGTCCGTAATCTCTGCTTACCACTTTGGATGACAGGCGTGAAAGTTTATGTTATGTTATGTTATATAAACTGAGAGCTGCAGTAGCTCAGGTTTAGGGGCTAAGTGCTCGCCTTAAAATTAATAAGCCGCGAGCAATTCGTGATAATCAATGATAGTAATTTTAGGTGTCTCTACTAAATAATCGATGGTGAAAAAAAATCCTATGAAAACTTAAAAGCAATAAATTAAAAAATAGCACTTGTGAAATCCGTCACACGCATCGTGGAAGCGTAGCGAATCCTACAACCTAAAAGGTCGGAGGTGAAAAAGTGCTTAATAGTGGTTAAGGGCTAGGATTATTTTCATATAAACAGAGGAAATATATTTCAACTTAAACTTTTGTAGGACACAAGTATGGAACGGTCAGGTATTACACGTACGAATTAACTTGAGACTCCGCTGGAATACGACCCCCTTCCCGACTCCCCGCACTGCGTCCCGCGCTGGCCGTGCGCGCTCAGTACCGATAGCATTTTTGCTTGCTTTTTAGCAATATGGTCGCCTGTTATGCTTTGTATTTTTATTGTGTACGAATCTGTAACACTTTTTATAGTACAATAAAGTGTATTATAAATAAATTAATAATCTTATAAATGAGAAAGTGTGTATGTTTATTTCTTTGTCCTTCCTTGACG
>DWHP01004641.1:0-12443 GCA_018247895.1 Parnassius honrathi
ACTCATGATACTCATATAATCGTTAATAAATGTAGAAAAAATTTTCAAACAACAATAGAAAATACATTCTTTAATTTTGCTGTTATTTTTATTGAGATTAAAAAGAAATCTATTATTTATTACATGAAAAACCTTTTAACAGAATTATCTTAAAACGATCGGAAATCAACTTTAATACTTTACATCTTAGGTATTTGTACTCGGTCATTATCGTAAAAACTAGTATTTTTACGATAATGCCCGAGCCCGATGTGGCATACAAATAGTGCTGGGTGATAGGTCCATTTTAGTTTTTAGTGTGTACATGCCTACTGATAAAATGGTAAACCTTACGGAATTTACGGATTGCCTCAGTTCGGTGAGTGCTATAATTAATAGTAGTAATGTAGAATGTGTATACACCCTTGGCGACTTTAACGCCCATCCGAAAGAGCGGCTTTATGACGAGCTGACGTGTTTTTGTGACGAACAAGAGTGGTCGTGTGTAGATGTACAGCCGTTATGTGTAAAGTCACACATTTTGTGAGGTCCACGGTTTGAGAAGGTGGCTTGATCACTGTATGGCGACGAAATCCGCTGTATCGTCTATTTTGAATGCTTATGTTAACTATGATGTCTACTGGTCTGACCATTATCCTTTGGTAATAGAATATAACTTGGATATTGTCAAACCAAAGTTGAATTTTATATATAAATTTACTAACGAGATTCTATGGGGAGATAGAAAACCGGAGGAGATCAGAATATATACGAAATTATGTCATGAAAATTTAAGAGGTATCGATTTTCCCGAAGAATTTCGTCCTTGTATTGTATTGTGTTTGTAATTGCATCGATCACAGATTACTGATGGATAAATTATATAGCGAAATTATAAATTTTTTATCTGTGGCTGCCACTTAATCCTACACTGTAAGATCGCGTGTTGGCAAGCGGCCTGTGGTTGGGTGGAACGGATATGTACGCGATGCCCAGAGGGAGGCCAGGTCGAAGTTTTTAATGTGGGCTTAGTGAGGAAAACCAAAAAATTATATTGTCTATCAGGACAAGCACAGGAGTCGCAATTTATTTAAGTTGCGCTTTAAGTGGTGTCAGAACCACAGCGATCAAATAAAAATGGATATTTTGGCTGCTCAGCACGCGAAAAATGATTTTCGTAACTTTTGGAAATAGACCAATAATTTAAATAGTAAACCTGGCCTATCAGAAAGCGTTAATGGTATTAATGATCATGGTCTTATAGCGGATATGTTTAGAGAGCATTTTACAGTAATATCACCGTTGGAACCATCACAGACCATAGGAGATGAGGATACATGTGGCCGGAGATTGGAATCCGATTTACGGCGACGGATGTCCATAAAGCTATTACTTCTATGTCCCGTGGGAAGTCTCCTGGCTATGACGGACTTAGTATTGAACACCTTAAGCATGAGGGTCCTCACTTATCTAGATTACTTTTTATGTTTTATAACTTACGTATATCGCATTCGTACTTGCCCGCGGCTCTGATGAGAACTGTGGTGGTGCCAATTGTAAAGAATAAGACTGGGGACATATCTGATAAGCCCAAATATAAGTCCATCTCACTTGCCACGGTTGTTGCAAAGGTGCTTGATAGTTTGCTTAACACCCAGCTTGATAAACATATATGCTTACAAGACAATCATTTAGGTTTCAGCCCAGGTTTGTCAACAGAGTCGGCCATATTATGTTTGAAGCAATCTATGAAGTACCATTTGTACTATGGTGCTGACATAGAGAGAGAAAGCAGGCCATTATCAGTTAGAGCGAACATGATTGCTCTTGCAGTTTTCGTTAAAGTAACGATTTTTAGAACTTACTGCATTTCCTTTTGCAGGAGCAGTCTGTGGGTGGACTACACGCAGAAGCAGTATAATGTCCTGCGTGTTAAATACAATAATGCATTCAAGGTGCTGATGGGTCTGTCTCGTTATTGTAATGCGTCGGTTATGTTTGCATATGCGCGTGTGTATTGTTTATACACCACCATGCGTAAACGATACACATCCCTGAGGGAATTTTCTGACAGGTTTGATTGTCAGTACCTGAACCATTGTCATATGGTGCACGTGCTGACTAATCGGGCCTGTCTTGGATATAGTTTTAAAATTCGGTAGGTTTAAGTTTTACTAACATTAGTTTCAAGATTTACATTTTATTATTACTAACATCTATCATGCATGTAGTCGAAATAAACGACTTTTATTTTTATTTATTTTTTATTTATTTATTAAATATTTTCTCCATACAAAATAGAACATCTTTTGAAATAGTTGGTAATCGTCCCATAAAATAAAAACTTTCATGCAATCCCACCAACATCAATTTAACATTCTTAACTTTTCGTAGCGTTGCGTCAGCGATTTGTATGAATAGCAGCTATTTTACCTTGCCGCTCACCTATTAGTCAGTCACTGCAAAGTCTACATCACCTGAGAATGCCAAGTGAGGCAAAACACGTGTCGTATCATCGTCGATGATGTCTCTTTCCTAGTGTAGTGGGGTTGAGATTAGTGGTGCTGGGGTTAGTGATGACGGTGATAGTGCATGCAATTGAGGGAGGGTGGGAGGTGCTCTTCAAACCAGGTAAGACACATCATTTTGTAATTATTGGGCGCATATGGGCGAAGTAATTCTTACCAACTTCTCTATTTTATTTTTTTTTTGTATATTTTACAGATTATACGATATGCATACACTTTTCAAGGCCGTTGGCAACCGCAACTTTTTATTTAATTGAGTTGTTATCAGGAGGACGATGTTGCCGCGCATCTCCCGTTTCATTTTCCCTCTGTCGCTTCTTACGAATACTTCTGGAAGATATGAGGTAATGGATATTCTTACATCGCCACCACACAGTTAAAGGTCTAATCTATTATGTAGAAATAATTTTATAGTTTATAGTTCTCGTTATATAGTCGACGTTTCGAATTTCGAAACCAGCGCTTGGTATCCTAGTTCGTTGTTTTGTTAATGACAATATTATTTAAGACAGTTACGCAAAAGAATTATATTTATAGCTGCATTTTCGAATAAGATAGAAGTATGCAATATTTTGAATTCTTTCAAAATTTTCAATATCAATTTTTAAAGGGTCCTTTTAATATAATACTAGGCCAACTTGTTACCCTTGAAGTTCACAAGGGTTAAGTATAATTTACATTTACCGGCTACCTCAAACTGTTCAGCCACAACATTGATTAATTTCACCTTAGTACCACATAATCTTTGACTTGAATATTAATGTCAAGTTGATATTAATTAATAACTAATTCATTAACGAATTAAACACACTGACGTATCCTGCTTTAAGCATAATACCGTATTCGTCATTCAAGAATCATGAAAATAAAATTCAAAAATAAAAGTAAAATACATACGTTTTGAAACTGGATGTAACCCCTTAACGAGGGCTAATAACATTCCGCTCACCAGATGTCACTAGATGACACTGAGGTGAAGTTTTTCTTTTACAATGTCATTTGATTGTCAAGTGAATTTTTTGCACATTAATTGTACTCTTTTTTAATTTTTACACTTTTATGGATATCTGCGTTTTGATTTTTTTTCTAATCTAATTAATATAAAATATAACTAATAGTACTAAAAGAAAATTAACGTTTTTCTAAAACGTTAACTTCCCCGCTATGAGACCTGTCAATTATTACGATTCATTTTTAAGTGGCGCCGCCCTGGTGCAGAAAAGTTGTGGATGCCCGCAGCAGAGAGGACTTATTGATGTTGCCAGGCAAAAAAATACATATCCTACTACTGTATACGAGATTCAAAATTATTGCATAATGTGTTGTTAAAATTAAAGAATAATACATAAGGGTTATTACCGGATAGAGGCCTTACATTACAGATGGAGTTGTAGGGCAATAGGGAGTCTACTCTACAGCGCAGTTAATTTCATACTACGCGAGCAACCTGGATTGGATCTCCACTAGCCGCGATTACGTACTCAGCGATTAAGTAAAATATAGACAGAAACCCCGCATGTCTGGATAATTAAAATATTTCGAAGACGTGAAGCATGGCGGACTTATTGCTCTATATTCATATTAAAAATGGGAAGAGGCCTATGCCCAGAAATTAGACGTGTATTCGCTGTATCTCAACATTTGCTTGCGTACTATGAAATTTTAAGGCGATAGAATTATGACGCGGGTTCACGCTCCGTTGCGTACGGATGTAAGGGTAGCCGTCGCTGGATCTTTAGTTGGTTTGTAAGTCCTCGTTTTGCATTGCTGCCATACAGACACGGATTACCTTTTTTTGTTATTATTGCTGAGAATCTCCGTTGTTAGAATTTATTAGCCATATTACATATTAGGTATTTATGAATAGCATTCAGGTCGGCTCGACCGAGGAAAGACTGCGCTCTTACATAATACTAGCGTGAAATAACAATATAATTCCATATGACTGTAGTCTAGTAACAGTGTAGAGAACAGGTGAATCTTGCTCGCAAGGAATTTCATCGTAGTCTTCAGAGGTGACATTACGTCTGCTTTTCTTCCTTTTTCTTTATCGGCCTGTAAAATTACACCGTTGGCTGTGAACCTCTCCCGTTGTAGTTAGGATTTGCGGTAATCGTCACGTACCGCAGGCAGATTGACGTTAGCCATGCTGGACGTCTCACACCATTGAGGCTGGTACCCACTGCCAGTCTTGGTATTCCACGTCTAGCATAAATGTGGTTTAACGCCATCTATCCGATGCCGTAAGGTGTTTTTGGAATTCTTAAAGACGCTTCTTACGATACCTACGCTACGTAATTGGGTGTGATCGATTTATTTACGCCGCCACTAACGGCAAGAGATATAATATATAAGTTAGTGATGACAAATACAATGTGGTACTCATAACATAATATGACCCAACGTAAGCTAAGTAACAAGCACTTTAAACTTAAAAGAAATAAAAGGTGAAAAAAAGATACTAAAAGCTTCTCGTGCTCATGTTCCAACGAAAACTAAAATACGTCGCAAAGAATACGTTTTGTATTTCGATATATGTTCATGATGCCGTTGGCTGTTACCAAAACCAGGAGAGAATTCTATAAAGAAAATAATATACACCGACTCTACAGCAAATACAAAGTTAAAAACCTTACAAGTATTTCAAAACCAATGCGAAATTATAATGAAGTCAGAACACGATAATGCATTTCGGAGAATTTATTACATTCGGAGTTCTTCGTGGTGAACTATTTCCTTCCGCGGGATTTTTAATTATTAAGAACGGAAAAGAATCGTGGCTTTTTATAAATTAAATACAACAATCGACTAAATCTCATTATTTATTTTCTTCGTCCTGTTTCATTTTACTGAGTACCGGTTAACATCATCGTGCTTCTTTCAACCTCTAAAACGCCATGCGTCCAAATTTGACCGCTTCGATATTAAGTATCAAAATTCAAGAGGTTAATTTGACCGCACAGCACTTTCACCCATAAATACTTACATTTAGAGACTACTTTTCTATGAAGAAGTTTGGCATTATAGAATCAATATGAAATTTTCTATGCTCTAGTGGAACCGAAAACAGTTAGTCTATGGATATTAATTTATATTCTACGTTCATTACGTACGCCATTTTCATTTGGATATTGTTGTCTTGGTTTTTGGATTTTTCTAGTGTTTTATAAGTGTTTTACTATAGTGTTATATTATAAAATTGTTATATAAGTTTTTGTGTGAATATAATTTATCTTTTTACGTAAATAATTTCGAGTAATATACAGAAAGAATTGTGATTTTCACACTGCTGACATCCGCTTGGTGTGTTTTTTTTTGTTACCAAAATACAATAAAATCTAAAAAAAAATTATAATGAAGTAAAACCTAAATTTTCTTTGGACCACAGGATAGAAAACTTTGTATAAATTTTAAAATGCCAAACTTATTAATAGAAAAATAGTATTTAAATATAAGTTTTAAGTGCTGTGGGTCGGTGCGGTCGCATGTGACCGCTCGGAGTTTGCCAGGCGCATGCGACTGGAATTTTATGGGGATTGTAGGGTTAAAGTAAATAGCACAAAAATCTTCCATGTGACCAACAAACGTGACAATGATAATATTTTCACTCTGTAAGTTAAACCTGTAAGTGATGTGCTGAATGATCTCTTTAATGGTATCAATATCAAACTGGAAGAATCAAGCATTTTATTTTGAAACCGCATAAAAATCTGCAAGGCAAACAATTTCTTTCTAATTTCATATTTTCATGAAAAAGTTTGTTTTTCATTTAGGTGAGATATAACTTCATGCTAATATGTGATATTGGAATAACTAAATTGGACTACTTTCTTCGACTACCATTTTTTACTAAACTTAAATACATGTATAATTAATATACAATATTTATCCATACTTACACAATTAATTAAATTGATGTATATGTCTGTAATGTCGAAATAACTTATATTGAGCTGAGGGAGATATTAGAAAGAAACAAAGAAAATATTTATTTCGCCGCAAAAGCACAATGTCATAGTCTACATATTTGTTTCGTTTTTACGAATTCCCTTTAAACATAAAAACCTATTTTTTTTAATCCGCCTGTCTGCCCGCTGATCTATCTGAGGCTTTTTGTGAAATCGAAGAATTTGATAAAATAAAAATGATCGTTGATGATGATGGAAATGGATGGAAAGGAAATAATTTAGATACCATCCAGGTAACGCCAAGACTGGTCGCTATTATATAATTTATTTCTTAAAGAGGTCGTTTTTCAATCGACAAAAAGAAAGATATCCATCAACAAAATACTAACCCGACAGTATATTAAAGGAAAACCAATGTTCAATTATTTTGTGAACAAAAAATTAATTTTCAATGATTGAAAAATCTGTCCCAATATAAATATTTTCATTTTAACAAACGAACATGTAATAGCTGCAACTAAAATATATTTAAAATATAATAATTAATATAATGGAATTATAGAGTGTGTTCCTCAAAATTCTATATTAGGAGTTCATAAAACTGCATTAAAATTGATTAAAATCCTTAAGATCCTATCCCTTCATAGATTATTTTAATCAGAGACTACGTGAGAAGCACTATTAGTTGCCGGTTTAAAGGCCACTCAGTTTTATTATCTTCAAATAAAAATAGCTTCGTACTTTTATATTACATTTTTAACTATTACTTCAAATACTGATGTCAAACATTTCAGTTGTACAAGAAAAAGTCACTTTAACATAGTGGCCAAGTTGGCCTCTAAAAAGCTTGGCGTGCTCAGCAGAGCGGGACTGTATTTCATGCTCGCACACTGCCTGCAACTTTACAAGGCGCAGGTTCAGCCGCACACTGAATACTATTCCCATCTCTAGGCCGAGGCTCCATCCAGCGCAGAGCCGTTCGAATCGTCAGCGACCAAGCTCTTTCCGATCGGCTTGACTCACTGGCACAGCGAAGAGATGTTGCATCTCCTTGCGTATTTATCGCATTTACCACGGGGAATGCTCCGAGGAATTGTTCGAACTAATTCCAGCTGCACAATTTCACTACCGCACATTGCGACAAATCTCGCGATAACATCCATACCATCTGCATGACTGGCGGTCCACCACCGTCCAATTTATAAGAAGTTTTCTTTCTTGCACAACTTCCTTGTGGATTCGACTATAACCAGAGATTTTTCCGGACCGATACGACTTAGTGACCGTCAAGAAAAGAGCCTACTCCCTTTTAAAGCATCCTGCCGCCGCATCTGCAATTCCACTTGTGTTGCAGTTGTTCACAGGCAGCTGTTATCACTTACCATCAAGGGAGCCGTATGATCGTTTGCCCTCACTTCTATAAAAAAAAGAAATTCCACAAAGCACGGTTCTGAGCCACCTGTATCCATCAACTTCCTGCGACGGCCCTATGAGAAAGCTCAAAGTCACTCAGCAAACTATGGAGAGGGATATGCTCGGGGTTTTACTGCATAATAGACTTAGAAATGTGGATCCGCTGTAGAACCAGAGTTGTCGACATAGCCCAACGGATTAGTGGGCTAAAGTGAAAATAGGGGGGGGCAGCTCGAACAACTGGCAACCTGGGGTTGATGGAGAGGAAGAGTGCTCGAGTGGCAACTACGTATCGGTAGACGAAGTGTGATAGAAATAGAAGTAGACGAAGTGGATAGTGGCCTCCCACTATATGGAGATACGATCTAGTAAGACATGCTATAATCATCAAAATTAATTGCAATATTCGACGACTGTGCCAATGTATCTCATTTAAAATATACCTGTAAGTGAAAGATAGCGTGATGAGAGCTTTTGAAGAAATAAAAACAATTAAGAATACACATTAGGTTTGCCGACACAGCAGAGCATCGTCGGGTGTTTTTTGACTCTAATAACCTCTCAGAAACGACAAAAAGCATATGCCCTGCAGTGTGGCACTTAGTCACTTTTATTTATACTTAGTATTACTTCGTTTTTTGTATATACATATACGTAACACATATAATTGTGCGTATGTCCGTCTCACGACTGTCCCGATTTGAGGCGCGCGATCTGGACCCGAAAGGTGGCGTTGTTTTTAAGATATTAATACATTTTAAATTAATTTATACTGCCACCACACCTTGAGTAAACTTCTAGGTAATTTATAGCGTTTAGTACAGCATTTAAATGTTAAATCAGAAAATTATGTAACTTGTTGGGTAACTCACAGGTTTAATAATAAGTGACGAGTTTTCGTATATCTCATTAACCTATTTCTTGGTTTCCCTAATATTCAGCAGCAGATGGTAAATCAAATCAAAAAATGATGTGATACCCTTTTAGAATTTCTAAACGCTAACAAGATCATAGGCATAGTCACGTGGGATCCACTATTAGACATGGAATTATATACCGGATAAATAGAATCGCAAGAAAGGCCCAGTTAGCAACCTGAGCTATAGGAGTTTCTGCACTACTAAGAAAGCAATTCTTTTATAGGAGAAGGGTTACAAGCGAGCACACAATCCACCTGATGGTCAGCGGTTGCTGTAGCCCATAGACATTTAGATCTTTCCTCGATTACGAATCAAAACGCAAATGCGTTTTCACCTGTGAGGACTAATACGGAATGCCTCCTTACCAGTAAAAAGTGTCTCGGGATCTCTACACTCACCATTCGATATACAGCAGCGTTCAGCTGCTATTTTACGCTGGTATTCTGAGAAATCGTGGTCCTTTCCCGATCAAGCCGATCCCGTGCTACAAATTTAATACTAATATAGCTGCGGTATGGCGCTACCACATAAATAAATTTACTTTTTTTTAAAGCATGTTGACGAACAGAATAATACATCAAAATTAAAATTAACTTCATCAGTAATAATTACAAAAAACAATTTAATTTTAATCAAAACACAACAAAAATATCAACTGCAAATTTTTATAACGTAAATGGAATCAACTGTCCTCTTTGTTATAATGTCATTCAGCAACCTCAAAAGTATTGAGCAATATCATACGGAATTAAAATCAAAATTGCCAACAAATTGAAACCTTACATAAATTGTTTATTTAGCCATAACATAAATGCATTAATTTTAACATAGAGATGCCGCAAATGCTTAGAGAAAAATGACTCTGTTATATGACGCATGCATAAAGTCACCGGCCGTTGCACAGTTAGCGAAAGATCCTAACGAGTCCGTGACAAACACTTCGCACGTGTCAAATAATAATTTAGGTGGAAAAATTTTGTTATCGATAGATTTGGTGAAGGTATGTTCTACAGAACGAGGGCGACAAACGTGCATAAAGCCCACATGAATGTGAGTGCTGTAGCGCATAGATATATATTCAATTAGGAATCAAAATGCATCGCGACCTCTGAGGAATAGGATTGAATGCCTCGTTTTCTGTTAAAGGTGTCTCCGGTTCTCTACTCTCACCAAAGAAACAATGCAGCATAGAGCGTGATGCGTGAGCTGACCCTTTTGTGCTACAACCATAATAAAGTTGAGTATAGCTCTACCACGTATATGTTGGTATGGCGATACGCCATTCGCTCTATCCTCCACGACTCTGGCGGGGCCGTACTGCTGATGCGGTAGTGGTGGGGCTGCGGAACGAGAGGAGTGTCGGTGTTTCATGGCGCCGTTCTCTTTATCCTCCACGGTCGAAATAAAGTTGGTGACGGAGCCACAGCCTGCGAACTTTACCTGAGGAAGAAAAGGGGGAGGAGAATTCCTTCCCGAGGAGAGACTGTCATGTAGCCGTCGACGCCAGAAGGACAGAATTTGTGTGCGATAGCGTTCCCGTTGCCTTGCCAATATGCTGTAAGTTGAAACACCAGCAAACATACATTATAATCATCTCTTTACACTTTGGCCTGGCACCATGCACAGTCCAACCGTACATTTCTGATGGTGCTTATGAGAATACATTTTACGCAAGCAATAACTATAGTTTGATAATTATAAAAATTGTGTTAATTACGTGAAGTATTCACCACGACCGTGAGGTAAGCAAACTCATATCCATAACAAATAACATAATATTATGTAACATTAACATTTAATATAATTTAAGTCCGCTCTTTGTAATCCTTTTATTAAGGTGCAATAAAGTGTAAATAAATAAATAAATATATTTTAATCTCATATTCTTAACTTGTTTAATAAACTGTTTAACATAAACTTTAAATTTTTGTTGAATATTCGTTCAATACGAGAACAAAACATTCTTATCTAACGAATGTGATATCTAAGACAAAATTAGTTGTGTTGACCATTATTGCATATATTTGGTTCTGTTTAAACCAAACTACTTTTTTTTTTATACCAAACTACGTGACACACATTGTCCGTTGTGACACTAGCTGTTACTGACAATTTGATAAATGGACAACAGGAATTTATATCAGACTGGAATTCTGGAGGCTCGTGACGTATTGTTGCAATGGACATTAATATAGGAAAATATTACTATGGCAGTATCATTACATTGCAACAGCTAATTTTCTTTCACTAAATTATGAAGTCGAAGCTCTTTGACATTTTGTAAGGGCAGGAACATTTATCTGGAGACCGAGGACGTGCGATTAGATTTCCAGGTGCAAAATGTATTCATAGGGCAAAATCGTAAGTATAAAACTAAGTGGTAGAACACTTCCTCGGTCTGGGAGTCCGAGTATATATATATCGCCAAATAGCAGTGTATGCACTGTATTTCTGTCAAAAGGGTGAAGAGAGCCATTATAACTGCAAGCTGTGAGGCATTTCATCTTAGTCCTCAGAGGTGAACACTTCTGCAGCATTAATTCTTTGAAGTTGCTTGCAAGTAAACACTCACTACAGCATCCATTTACCATCAAGAAGACTGGTAGTTCATTTGACCACTTTAAATTTATGAAAAGATCGCTTCCAACGTTTTCTTAATTAATTGTATTCTTTTGTATAAACATAACAAAAGTAGCTTCAGTTTGTGGAGCTAAATAAATAACGCTACCGTAAGTTTTCTATTTTTACAAATTATAGTAACAAACGAGTGTACACACCTGATGTTGTGATTTACACACACAATACACCTGTATTATATCTTACATTCATTTTTTACAGCCTTTTAAAGGTCCCCTGCTGAAGATAGCCCTTCTTCACAGAATATCTCATAAGGTGGATTTTTCTACAGTAGCCTCCCTTGTTTTTTTCAGTTATTATCAGGAAGACGTTGCCGCCTTTCTATCGCTTCCGTTTCCCTCTGGCGCCTCTTATGGCATACACGGGATGGTATAGGGTCAGAATCAGACAACTTGCGGGTATATTAAAAAAGACTGTGTAAAAATATATATCCACTAAACGCTAGAGGCAGCAATAGGATCGGTATAGATAACTTATAATTCTCAGTTAAGTAATAAAATAAAATGATTTGTCTTACCTAGTTTGAAAAGCACCTCCCACACTCCCTCGATTGCTAAAAGGTAAGCAATTACATATAATTTTATTTTATCACGCGAATCTTAACTAATAAATTTTGAACATCGTTAATATAATGGATTTCAGCAAAGTAACGCCTGATTATATTAATTATCAACTAAATTTTAATTCAATTTAAATACTTGTTTATTCAAATTGTTTCCTTTAGTTTAACACATAAATGATCTATTATATGAACATATATTTATTTAGATTCAGTCTCGGTCGTCACCATACTATAATAATTTTATTGGCACTACACGATCGTCTAACCGCTAAACAAGGAGGGACCTGGGTAAGTCGATAACACCAGCCCGATATTACGACCAAAAAAGGATAAGAAGTTTCACACTTATATATCTATATATATGCCTTCAATCAGTCCTTTATATTTATTTATTTTTTCATTAGATTGACTCATAAGGGTAATACAGTAGAACCTCGATAAGTTAAAGTCCAAGGGAAACAAAAAATATTTTAAGTTATAGAGGTTTTAAGTTATC
>DWHP01004642.1:0-12443 GCA_018247895.1 Parnassius honrathi
ATTAATGGACGTCCCCTTATATGCATAGGCATGCAAGTTATTATCTGTATATTTAATACATTTCTTGTTCATGTTATTGTATGTGTAATGGGAAAAAGTAAAGATCTAGTTATAGGGAGTACTAATTAATCTCAATTATTAGATTGCCGAGTTTATATCATTGCGAAATTGTCGCTTTAAGATAACCTTATATCAAAAGGCATTTTTACACAAACGTATTTTGAGTTTTTGAGTAATGAACGCGTATATTTTTCGTTAAGCGAAGTAAGTTAGGATACATAACGTCGCAGTTATCTTTGTAGAAGGTACTCATTAATATATCTATATTACGTCTTTATGTAATGTTATGAAATAATTGCAACAAGTTGCCCTTTTAATTACTTAATAACATTACAGCTTTGCTAACTGTTGTTATTCTTGTGGAGGTAAACCAAGTTATTAAAATATTATATACAATACATGATTGTGTGTTTTAGGAATTAATTTCATTAAATGTTGAATTTAAGTATTGACTAGAGATGTACCGACTAGTCGGAAAAGTCGACTATCCGACCATATTTATAGTCGGCGACTAGTCGGCAAAAAGCGCCGATTAGTCGGCCTATTATTTTATTCATATTTCAAATAAATTAAAAAGTCTGTGTGATAATTGAAATGAAATCTTAACCTTCTTTGTTATTAATTTTTATTTTAGAATCTGTCTTACAGTTTGTAATAAAGCGATATGAAAATGAGACAATAAAATTAAAACTGTAAGTAATTTAACTAATGTAACAAACAATTCTCACATTAACCCTTTGTACATCGCAATGTGTCTATAATAACATTTATATAATATTTAGTAATGTTCCGCATTTGGATGTTTGTCCTTGTGCAATTTATGTATGTAAGTAAACTGCCTCCACGATGCAGGAGAAAATCCTAGTGTGGGGGTAACGTTATTTGAAAGACAGAGAGAAATATAATATTATTTAAAAAAGTATTAGAGGAAAAATGTGATGTAAAAACACCAGAGACTGCCTTTTCTGGCTGCAATCTATTTCTTTTTTTTTTATTTGGAGTTTATGGCTTGGTATTTAGACCTTTAGGCCGAATCTATTTCTTTTGCTTTCGTAAACATTACCAGCTTCAGAAAAGTCTCAGTATATACGGAACTAACTGGACAACAGAAGTAAACTTTAGCAAGACGCGACATTTCGCGATATCTTGAACTGTTATGACTCCACCACTCAAATGGATCACTAATGCGATAATTATTACCGCTAACGAAAAGTAAGAATGCAGTTCATGGTAGCATTGCCAGAAATTCCGATGTGTTTCTGTTTCCGTATTGCTTTCATCGTTGGTGCTGTGTATATTTTTATCTTTGTCAGTGTCACTCGCCATCATTCTAATTATTTTTCAAAGCTTCTAATAAAAATTGTGACCACACAGTGATGAGTTCCTCCGCATCGAAAAACGGAAGTTCTTGCCGCAGATTACGAATTTTTGACTGAACTTCACCAGAATGGTTAGTGTGTGATAACTCTTCTTGATTTTGCAAGTATTTGTGCCATATAATTATGTTTTAATGCAGACTGTCAGTTGCAATGTGTGTGTAACAAGGAACTCCCTGAAAAACTGAATCATCAATCGCTTTTGCCACATTTCTGCCGTTGTTTAAAACTATAGCATGAATTTTGGTTGTGCTTATATTCCACAAAGTTGGAATTTCTTCTAAACTGTTTTTTATATGCATAGCTGTGTGTGATTCCGAGAAATGTTAAATTTGTAGTACTGCATGGTGAAATTGGAAACTGTCATCAAACCAGTAAAGTAAAACAAAAAACTCCCATATTATTTACGTTTGTCCACAAGTTGGTAGTGATTGAATTTTTAGCACTTACCACGCCTTTTCGAACTTCAGATTTAGAGATTTATTTTCTGTGAAATATTTTCTGCTTGGTATGTTATATAGTTTTACTTTCCCCATCAAATTTCTAAATACTGTATTTTGAACAACAGACAACAGCTGGCTGTCCAGAGCAACGTCTCTTGATCTTGAATCTTCACGTGGCCATGTCCAGTAAAACTTTCTTCAATATTTTGTTGTTAGTTTTGAGATAACTTGACCATTGGAGACACTAAAGTTGATGAAGTAGGTGACGTTGGAAGTAGTTATTCTATTTGTGATTGCGACGCACTCCGGGACTGGGATGGATCATGGATCTATTGAACTACATTTAACCGTAGAACCTAATCGGCACGTAAGCTGTGTATGTTTGTATGTGATTATGTGATTAGTCATTCTAGTAGTAATTGGTTTTTCCCGGCCCTTCACGAGAAATAACTGCTTGGCACTGTTTACATTTCACTTTACGGGAATCATCCTCCAAATCTTCAAAGAAAGTTCATACACGCGATTTCTTCCTTGACATAATGCAGTTTTTATTTATACTTCACTACAAACTGGCTTAGCGAAGTAATTCACTGAACATTGTTTAATTTTTCTAAAATAACATCCTGTAACGCTGTCCGTACGTAAACAGTATGAGGCCGGCCACATACATACGGAATTCGAAACGGAACGAACGGGTCGGCCACACACTTACGGAATCCCGTTTTGTCCGGAAAAATTCGAACGGAAAAATACCGTAGGTGGGACATTGATTTTATATGTACTTGCAGCGTTCGGAGTCCCGATCGGAATTACAAAACGGAATTACGTGTGTATGTGGCAGGCCTAAGAGAGAAATGCCATGTAAACAAAAACAGGTTCCGCTGTGTTCGCACAGCGCGGTTGCAAGCAACGCAGCTGGCAGCGAAAGCGCTACGGGGATTGCCGATGTCACCTGAACTTCGTCGAAAACAATAATCGTCTTGGCCGACTAGTCGGCCTTTTTTCGACCGACTATTCTGCCAATCGGCTAGTCGGCTAATGTCACAGTCGGCCCATCTCTAGTATTGACTGTTGTTGTTTATACATACAAATAAAAACGTATAAACATTTTGCTCAAACTTCTTATCAGTTGAATATTTTATTTTTTTCACTCATTCGTATTTCCTGAACGTGCTTTTAACTCATTATGAACTCTTGCTTTGTTAATAGTACTAACTCTTTTTCAGAAATTTAATATTTTTAGTAATCAATAAATTCCTTCGTTTTAGAACGCTGATGTTAACGAAATGAATTGATATCACTTATTAAAGTTCACGATTTTTGAAATTAAATCCAAATCAAAATAAGGAAAAGAAATTAAAAACTGTACCACCAGAAACGTGTGATGTTAATTTGTCTTTTACACTATGATTTAATAAAAATATGTAAATAAGAGACTTTTTATTGTACTGATCAATGTACATGATGTGAATGGAAACTTAAAAAAGTATGTAGAAACTAAAAACTGTGATGTGATTCAAACTTAATTCATTAGTGGGCATTATATATTTTTATATTAGCTAACTTTGTGGTTGACATATTGTATAATTTATACACTATGAATATATTTCGGCTGACGTCCGGTTTTTGCTTCGTTTTTATACGTTGTATACGCACTAACCGTATAAGTTATTGATTAAGTGTAATCAGTGCAGGTTGCTAATGAATTTGTTTTGCGAAATCTTGAAACTGAAATCACACGTTGTTTCTGTCGCTAGTCACTATCCAATGGCCGTTTTATTATTTTGATGTTACTTGTATCATACCAATTACTGCAAAGAATGCGATTTACAACCATTATGAATAATATAATGTTAAGTTCATATCACTGTATTATACCATTATCGCGTAAATTACGGACAAAGTTTTTAAGTTAGTTCATAAAGTACCTATGTAAAGAAATATTTATAAGTTATTTTTAAATTTATTACAATAAAAGATGATTGTATGACTATTGTTTTATTTCCAAATTCTAAGTAACTAAACATACATTGAAATGAATTCCTTTTATTATATTGGAACTTTAAAATGATCTAGACCTGAATTCAAATTCTAGTAGAGGCTAAAATCTGGCAATTTTTTAACTTATGGGCGGTATTTACTTTCCAGACCATCAAGGGGAAAACGATTGAACTACTTGGTCTCGGTTTCATATATTGTTATGTAAACGTATTAGTTATATAAACGAGCTAAAGATCCGTAAGATGATAATTATCTACTGCGGCCCATGGACATCAGTATGTAATCCAAACAAAGATCACGTGCTTACTGCTTAGAAGTAGGATGAAATAATGTGTCGCAGCCTGTAAATATACTAGTTCACTTATGCTGCTACTCGAAATAGCATAGTAACAGTGTAGTAAACAAAGTAGTACCAGCCTCCCTAATATTCCTGGGCAGCATGGGACATTCAGGGACCTCTCAGTAACACCTAATGTCGGTTGTTTGATAGCAAGCTTAAAGTAACAAGTGGTAAAATAAAAAAATTGTAAAACCGACTTCAATACAAGTAAAATGAGAACAGCAAAAATTATAAACGTTATGAACACATTATTAAGGATAACTCAAAAACTACTGGTCAGATCAAATTTATATGGGACCGCATGAGAAGCACCAGCTTTCAAATAAAAAAAATATCACCAAAATATATTCTAGAAAAAGGTATGTGGTACATAATCACAAAAAAATACAGCCGAATTGAGAACCTCCTCTTTTTTTGAAGTCGGTTGAAAAGCAATTTCTTTAGAGTATGTTAAAAAATCACATTCCTAAGAGCTTATAGGTAACAATAAAAAAAAAATTTAATTTCAAATAAGAAAATACATCTTCGAAATTTTAGCACACTTTATTTTAACATTACATTAGTTTTTTTTACTGTATTTTGTTATCACAGCTTCTCTGTATCACTATGCATAATAAAAATATAAAAAATATGTTAGCAAATAATACAAAAGAAATTATAACTGTTAGAAAACCATAAATTATTAAGCAAAATACTGCAGTAACATAAAAAATGAATAATAAACTCTATTATTTTATTCTTTTCGCAACACATGCAGAGTCCGAACTCTTTCATAGTCCTTGCAATATTATTTTTGTATTAGTTTCATTTATATACTTTGCTACTTTTGGTCAGTGAATAAATATTTTATTATTTTTAAAATTAATACATGATTAAATTTTCAAATAGTCGTGGTCTCCATTTTGCGTATTGTTTGTGGTTGTGGCTGGTCCAATATTATTTTCAACGAGGCGGTCACAGCAGCACCACTACGTATATGCACGTAGCTTGCGGCTTCATTGAGAATAATCTTAGCAGCCGCAATGAATCCGCACTCTTATAAATTATTAATTAAATGTAAAATCTTTTTGTACTACACTGGTCTGGAGGAAATTATATACAATACAACAAGTCTAAGTACGCGTATTTGTACATGCACTTACTAATCTTATCCTACCTGTGCCTCAAATAACGTTTTTGCAATAAAATTAGATATTAGTGGTATGTAGCACGAATGGGCCGGCTCGATCGGAGAAAAACCACGCTCTCACAAAATACTAGCTAAAGTGCTGTGCTTTGCATGATAAATGTAGAATCAGAGACCCCTTTTACTGGATACGAGGCATTCCACAATGAATCAGCATTTTGAATCTTAATTGTGGATAGATGTAATTTTTTATGGGCCAAGTGTCTACTTACCACTTGTGTGTTCGTTTGTCACCATCATTCTTTAAAAAAAGTGTTTCGAGGCACTGTCTGTCAGTGCCTCGAAACACTTTTTTAAACACTGGTATAATCGCATAAATATAACTAAACACTAAAAACCTACAATTTGTGTTTTTATTTTTCTAGCAGAACCTGCTATATTAACCATGTACTTTTACCACTAGGTTCATGGTAGTTACACTGATCAGCCACTAACGAGATAATTGTGGTCTCGGGTAGAATTTAAAATGTTTAAAAATAAATTCATCATAAATGTAAATACTTCATATTCAATACTATTAATGTAATTTTATTAAAGACCAGCTATGCTCGGCATGCTTTGCTATGCCTAACTTTTTTTAATTTTTGGGAGCGCGCGCAACTTCTCATCAGTTTCATCGTAATCGGATGAATGATGATGGAACGCATAGAGATCGAATAAATAAACAAATATTAGTTTTTGTCAGAAAACTTCGCGGGCACAACAACTCGACAAAATTTCATCGTAATCGCATGAATGAAACGCATACGGGACGACAAAGAAACATTCGTTTCTATATAATCTTTAGATTGATACAAGATAAAATATTTAATATATGGAGACGGATCCTCCGTGGCGCAATGGCTTAGCGAGCGTTGCAGCGCTAAGTGCCGCGGCTTCGAATCCCGCACAAAACGAGAATTTGTATGGCCTACAAATAAATGTTCCGGGTCAAAGAGTTTGTCCTTGTGAAATTTGTGTATGTCAACTGTTTGCAGGATACAGAAGAAAATCCTAGTGTATAGGTAACGTTTTTTAAAAAAAATATCTAGGTACAACATTCAGAAGTTTGAAAAATCGGAGTTTATTGGCTTCCATTGTTTTGTCTATAGGCATCCATTTATTATGTTAGAAGTTTATATCACTACTATAAGTTAACAAAGCTGTCATTATTTACAATTAAATAGGAGAGGAATTTGCACACTTGACACAATACACGTTTTTTCATTAGTTTAAATGCTACAATAACATTTTTAGTTTTTTAAATTTAATTTATGAAAACTTTTCATTTCAGCCATTCCCATTAAATAAAAGTTGTCAAATTCAGCAATTACCATTAAAAACAATTAAATATATGGTTAGATGGGAAAATAACCTGCCCACTTCTAGAAATTAAATTGAAATACACTTGAAATTTGAATAAAGATTAATAACCATATTCCTTTTGTACAAATAATGTACAATTTGACGTAGTATAATAGAACATTTAATGCAAGCGTAGTTTTCTCATTAACGCTGGCAAAAATGTTGGAGCTGGTGATCGGTTCTTGATGCCATCAGTGATGTACGGTCCTGGTTTAGACATCAATACAGTATGCAAGGTTGGTAAAGATCCAATAGAACAAGCAAGTTCAGGGGAAATATATCGGCAGCCTTGTACATCTAAAAACTTAAGCCCCTTACAATGAGATTTAACAGCTTCCAAAGTTTTGTCTGTCAGCTGATTGCACCCCTGTAAATATAGTAATATTTTAATACTAACATAAAGTAATACAAAAATGTGAAGAAATTTTACTATCAATAATTATAATAATTTTTTAATGAGTTTTACCTGTAATTCCAGCTGCTGAAGCCGTCTCAAGCCTCTAACAATTTCTTTAGCAGCATCATCTTTTAAATTAAAACAGTCTGTTAGATTAAAGTATTCAATGCTTGGGCAATTTCTAACTAGGTGTCCAATACCCTCATGTGTTATTTGTTGGCACCTACTCAAATTAAGGTTAACAAGTTCCTCGAAAATAAATGCATACGTCAAGCTGACATCAGTGATTCTGTTGCATCCACTTATATCCAGTACTCTTAGCCCTTTTAAACGTGCTAATGAATAGCCAGTGTATGAGTCCATTGATAATTTTTCACACATGCGCATAACATCTCTTTTTCTTTTTGCATCTCGTACAATTTCTTCTTCAGCTCTAGATCCTAGATGTATTTTATTATATGTTTGAGCTTCATCATAATTTGACATTATAGGCGCATTATCGTCTCTTTCTGTTTGTAATTTTCCCATGCCAGTTAAACCAGCATCAGAAACTTTATCACAATGACTTATTCTTAAAGTATGTAAAAAAATTTGGTTTTTGAACAAAACTTGTATGGATGTATCAGTTACAGCATTAAAACAGTAACTTAAGTCTAAAGAGCGCAAATTGGTTAATTTTTCAGATATCATTATGACACCAGTTTGATCTAAATTTAATGAATGTAAATCCAAATCTTCTAAAGTGCTATTTTCTTCAGCACATATACCTTTTTCCAGGCCATCTTTTGTGATAAGTTCACATTGAGAAATGTTAAGTGATTTCAATTTTTTTAATTTATACAGTTCCGCTATTCCTAAATCTGTCACAGCTCTGCATCTTTGAATATTGAAATGTTCTAAATTAACTAAATTGTTACAAATATGTACCAATGATTGGTCAGTTACTCTTGTGCATAAACCTAAATCCAATTCCTTTAATGAAGTCTGATGTGTTGTAAGTGTTAAAATACCTGTGTTAGTGAGCTGGTCACAAGAATGAACTTCTAGTGTATTTAATTTCAGATTCTCAACTTCTGATAAGGATTTTAGAGCAGCTCCATCTATTAATGTATTCGAGAACTGTAAACTTTTTATATAATTAGCATGTGACATTATAAATTGTAAAACAAAGTAGAAAGTTAAGACACTTTCTGATGGGTTTTCAAAAATATTTGTACCTGAAGGATAAAATTTCTTTACCAATCCCAAGTGGAACTGCAAAGAGCATCCAGACAAATTCAAGTGCTGAAGGATTGGGGCTGCTTTTACAAAGCGGCTAAATAATGCATCTGTGAGATATTGATTACCTGACAGACTCAATGATCTCAAGTTATCGAGATTGTTAACCAACAAGCCATCTGACCTTCCTTCTAATAAGCGGCCTGACATAAACAGATCTTTGCAACTATCAATGTTTAGTGATTCTAAGGATGGACATTTTTGTAGAATATGTACAAATACTTTTTCACAAATATCACAATTTTTGAAAGTCAAGCATTTGATGTTTTCTCCAATTCTGTCCCAAAATCCATTCAGTTTATTAGATATTTCTACTTCATTAAATAAGTAGTTACTATAAATAGTCTGTGAATTTTCAAAAATATTAAGAGGAGATGATTCTTCATCACTGAGTATTGACTTATATAAAACAACTACTTTATTCTTTAAAAAGCAGTGAGCATTAGCTGCAAGGTACCACGAGCGGCATGTTTCACTTGCAGATTTTCTATCTGATTTTGGTAGGTATTTAAAAATATAAATTAATACCTGTAATTAGAAATTGTATATTACTAATTGTTTATGGGCACTAAAAACAGTATAAGAATAAGACCAAAAAATACAAACTAAGAAGTTCGATAGTGTCAAAAGTCTCCTTTCAAATCAATCACGTGAAAAATTTATACAAAAGGCAAACAAAGAAACCAGGCAGATAATACAACAATAACAATACTGAACTTACTTCGAAAGGCAATTCCATTTTCAATTTAATCGTAAGGCTAAGTTTTCGTACCTCGAGGACATTTCACGTAGATTTAGTAAAACAATTGACTAGATTTCATAAATACACATTTAAAATTATTTAAAGAAATGTAATATGTACATGTGTTACGGCTTTAGATATACTGACAGACTGAGTGTGGCGACAGATGAGTACATCTGTCGTCTAATTTTGACAGTTAACAGCTGATTACGTTTCGTTGTAAGTTTTTTCACACAATCACAAATGTAAATGTGTTTTTGCGAAAAAAATTTTTTGGGAGTTTGATATTGGTACAAACAAACCAAATGTAAAATACTGTGGGCCAACACATCGGCAATGGGAATGTAACGTCATATACATCTTTATAGCACTATCACAACACCATTACTAATCATAAGCCTTGAGTAAGACGTACGAGACTACTAGAAAGTACAGCTATATGCCATTTGTTACCTATTTCTACAAATAGTGAAATAAAAAGGGGACGCCTCCCACCAGTCAAGGTGTTTACCCCGGGGAGCAACTTGTCCTCCATTTGATTGTACGGTTACGATCTATATTTTTTTCTAGAATAAGACGTACGAGACCAAGGCCAAGGGATCATTAATTGTAATTCTTCATATAATTCGTAAGGGTGAATGTCACTGCTCTCATCCACTCTTGGGGCTGTGCGTATACAAGTCTGAAATCCTGATACTTTTGTAATATTTGATCGTATGGAATATTTTTAACTTGCTTAAATCATAAAGACAACCAAAATTTTCATAATGTTTATTTAAAGCTTTAAATCTCAAATCCATATTTGATTTAATTAAATGAAGCATTGTGTAGAAAAAACTGTTTCATACCGACTTTTGGGAGACAATATAGGTTGAGCGTTGCCTTCGTAATACAACATCCTTTTCTTTTTCGCTACTCTTTTATTTTAAAAACCTTTTTCAATAAATTATTGAGCATCATACAAGCATTTTTCGATACCAGTTTGTCGATATTTTTGTTTCGGTCACAAAATATACCCAAATGTTACGGGAGCAATGCTTAAATGGACTTTTACAGATTGCCATAATTTTCTTATTATATTAACACGTAATAATAACTCATAACAGACATGTAATGATATAATCAATTCCAAACTGAACATTTCGCTTAATACCGAATCACAATCACTGAGTGTGCCTGATTGTTCCGTTTAATTTTTTAAACTTTCGATGCATCCAACAAGATCATTAAATAACAACATTGACTTAACTACCTCGATTCTGCTTTCTCACCTCGTGTCATATAAAGACTTTATTATAAGCTTTTAATCGACCTTTGATCAATTGTCAGCGTTTGCTGGAACCAGAAAACGGGTAATAAATGTTTTTAACGAAACAAAAAAATATTTTTGCTGTCACAGAAGAATTAGCTGCGTCTACCAACAGCAGGTTCCGGTTATGGCAACTGCAAGATTTAAAAAATGCCCTAGGATTTATATTTAAATCGTATTCTTAACCACTACAGTCTTGAAAATTCAATCCATGTTTTGCTAGTTCCCCTAGTATTGCATTACTTTAATATTCTCCTGTCGTCTCAGTCACAGCAAGAAATCCAATAAAGTTTTCTTCTATTAGAAAATCTTAACTTAACAGATATTTGTTCAATTTTACTACAGTCCCTAGTGCAGTCAACCAAAAAAGAACAATACTTTTTTATTTTATGAATCACTTCATCGATAACCGTTTTTGACATCGATGTGATCAATTAGTTTCAATGTCGTGGTTAAAATAATGGTGTGCAAGTTGTTTGTCAATTTTGATATTAATTTAAATAAGTCAATGAAGTTATCAGAATTCCTAATGTCGTTGTCTGTCTTGATAGATTCTCTGTAAGTGTGACCTCTAATTGCGACATTGTGCGTGAGAGGCTAATAATTTAATAAAACAAATTGTACAATGTTTTTGGTATGTTTAATTTCTGTCTCTAATGTAATCCATTGGAACATGAATGCCACATTATGTTCTTCGGTATCACATATCTCTGCAAATGATTACTTAAATATTTCCAGTCCCTCCTGTACCATCTGACTTTGTGAATTGCCAAATAATCTACATGGAAAACAGAAAAATTTATTCCGAGATGTTGATTTTCACCATTATTAAGTTTTCTAGAAAAATTAAAATTGGAAATGTGCACCGCCGCTTTGAATTATATAATGATGCTGAGAATCTGTTATGGGAAACGTACATCTTCCTGTTTTATTTCTATTTCCAGTATTCGGAGAGAGATGCATCATAGCTTCCTAAGTTAATCGTAGTTTCGAAAATGGTTCTGTATTGCCAGATGCAGTTTGATTGAAACTTTATCATACTTAAATTTGAAGCTTGGTGGTAAACAACGGCCCGTTAAAGTGCATTTCTACTTGGTTTCCATACGCTCACATTAAGAAAAACCAATATTCTATGCCTAAACAAACAGAATGACGAATCCTAAGCTTTTGCTGGCACGCGGCAAGGATTCCCAGCGATAGCAACGCAAAATAATGTTGCTAGGCTGAATGAAAACGTATTTAGTTATGTTAATAATATAGTTTCATGACAAGCAAATTCTTTTAAGTAATGCGTAAATCTTAAAGGGTGCGGGCCCCCCCGGATCGCGAGGCCGTAGGCGATGGCCCACGTCGCCCACGCCTTACGCCGCCTCTGGAGCTGACCCATTCGTGCTACAACTAAACTAATAATATAACTGCAGTTTGGCTCTACCACGTAGAAAAAGTAGTTGTAGCACGAATGGGTCGGCTTAACTGGGTTATGACTAATGTTTCTATATTTCGTATGGTGAGTGAAGAGAACCGGAGTCCCTTTTTACTGGAAACGAGGAATACCATCGTAGTCATCTAGGGTGGCGATGTATCCGAATTTAGGTTAATAATAATAATCTACGATAGATGTAGATGTCTATGAGCAACAGCATCCATTTACCATCAGGTGGACTGTGTGCTCGTTTGTCATCCTTATTCTATAAAAAAATATAGAACGTAACCGTACAACCAAATGGAGGACTAGTTGCTCCCCGGGGTAAACACCTTGACTGGTGGGAGGCGCCATTTAGGCACCAGAGAGGTCACCATTAATAAATTATTATCATCGTTACAGCCCTTCACAAGTCCTTTGCTGACCATAGGCCTTCCTCAAGTAATTCAACGAAGCCCGGTCCTGAACCACCTGCATCCATCGACTTTCTGCATGTCTTACCAGGTCGTCACTCCATCTAGTGGGGGGTCGCCCTACACTTCGC
>DWHP01004643.1:0-12440 GCA_018247895.1 Parnassius honrathi
CCGTGCTTTGTGGCGTACCTTGGGGGAGGCCTATGTTCAGCAGTGGACTTGTGAAGGGCTGTAATGATGATGATGATTATGAATCATTTCCGCGTAACCACATTGTTTTATTTATAAGTTACGAAAAATTTTCTGTGTAACCGACGTATTACACAGATTTTTACTTTGCAAGTTGGCGAATTAAAATTTACTGAAAAAGTTGCTTCTTGTACCTATAAATCCGCAGTAAAACATTTAGAAAATCTGTTTATGATCTTAGTAAGATACGGCAACGGACGAATGTAGACCCTGCCACTCATGGAAATTCTTTTATACGAGCTGTGCAAGTATTCTATAAAATCTCACTTTTGACGGCCAAGGGAACTATGTCTGAAATACTTTGAGTATCTGAAATATCACAAAGAGAAAGATTTAATATTTATATTTTGTAAGCCGGAATAAGAAATCGTGAATCTCTCGGATTGATTAATGATAAATGATCACTTTATAGGGCGATTTACACACATATAATTCATTCGTCAATTACAGTTTATCAAAAGTCCACCGCTGAATATAGCTGTCCTCGACAAATTAGCTCATATAGGAGGCATTTGCCATGGTCTCCACACTCGGCAAGTGGATTTTTAAGCGCTGTTTTTATTAATTTGAGTTACTATTAGAAAGATTCTACTACTACAAAAAATATTAAAATAAATTAAAAAGGTTATTTTCATGGTATTTCATATGCAAAGCGCTGACCGTTAATTTCACGTGGTACGTGCCACTATTGGGAACAGGCCACCTCTCATTTCTTAAAGGTGTTATTGATCAAATAGTCTACTACACTGTTCTAGTGCGTATGGTGGTACGCTTGTTGATGCAGGTTTCCTCACGATGATTTGCTTCAACGCCAAGGGGTAAATCAACAATTAAAACTGCAATTAACAATTGCATAGGTGCTAGATCAGCATATTCGTATACGTGTACATAAATATTTATCAAATTTTAGGCGAGCTCTAAAACATGTTTTCTTAAATCGTAATAATAAGTAAATGCTATTTTTTAATTAAAGCAATTATAACTTGAAGCTAAACTATTTAGTTGAGATACATATGTGTGCGTTCCACTACATGGTACGACTAAACTTCATTCAAATGTACGCGCATATTATTACGAGTCTAACGTCACTAAAAAAACTTGATTGATGTTATATAACAAACTGATAAATTCTAGAAACTCAAAAGAGAAGAGAGAAATAAAATTCCTATATGATATTTTTATATAATTGATAGAATCAGGCGTTACTTTGCGGAAATCCATTACAATAAATGATATTAATAGTTACCCTGCAACCATCTGCTAAATAAAATAAAATGATGTGTTTTTCCTAGATTGAAGAGCACCTCCCGACCTCCCTCAATTGCGTTCACTAATCTCACCTCATCGTCTACGGGCGCCTATATAGATTCCACAGCGGTAATGCCGACACAGACCGACTGATCGACCACGTCCAGATGGCTGTAGACTCCGTGCTACAACAGGTCCCATCCTCAGAGATCGTGATACTTGGTGATTTTAACGCCCACCATGCTGAATGGCTTATTATATTATTATTTATTATATTGATATTTTAAGGGTTTATGGCTTTTCTATTACCCACTCTAACCAAACTTAAGATTGTTTTTAAATTGGTCTGTAATTATTTCAATATTAAGGGATTCCGGTACGTCCTTTGAGTTGCAGTCCAAACATTCATTGAAATCTGAACCCACATACCTTCAATTAAAATCGTATTAGAAAGTAAAATTATCCTCGAAATCCTGGATGTCATGAGCGCAAACAAAATAAAACTGAAAGAAGATTAACAACAGCATCTTTCTGATAACGCCTGGCAAGCGTGATATCTGTGGCTAAATTCCTTTTATGATGTTATCAGCAGTGAACTTTTATAGGCTGCAATGCATGATGAACGAATGAATTGATTAAATACAAAAAGATTGTAATTATAGGATAATATATTGCAAAGCGTAAAACGAAACCTTATTTTATTCCACTACTATGCGTACGTTAAGTACCTAGTGAGTCTTTGAAGTCACTTGACGCAGTGTAAAAATATTAAAAGTATATTAAAAGTTTTAAGTATTCGTGGAATATTAACATGGTGAATATAGAGTCCCTAATAAAATAATTTGATTCAAGAAATTTATGTTGCCTTAGAAGTGATTTTATTTAAGAGAAAACGAATGAATAATTTTACAATTAATTCACCTTTACATGTGTTCTTTCCTGTAGACGTAAGTGCTGATATAACGCGGGCTCCGTTGTAAAGGAAAACATCCGTCTGGGAAATATAATATTATGGGAAATATGTAGTCCGACAGGATGCACCGGAGAAATGCGGTTAGATTAATTACTTCATACAACTCTTAAAAATAGGAGGAGGTATATTCCCAACAGTGGGACGTATTTAGGGTGTAAATTTTACTATGTGTAACATTATATCGTATTATTTACTAATAAAACTAATAAAAAGGGAGATCACAACAGCAAATAGCAAACCCTCTCAAATAACTCAAGTTTTACATTTACTATTTTATTCCGAGCTTATAGTTTCCAATAGATCTATATTACGATTACCGCCATTACAAATCTTTTGCCTCTCAATTTTGTAGGCTATCGAATATTGTTAGGTATTGATATATTTAATACATAGGTATTAAATATACGTTTTAGAGCACACAGCTTATTTATTCAATCATTGTAGCTTATTAAAAGCCCAATCCTCTACTATGAGTGTAAAAACAAGTATCCCCACGGTAAACCTCATATGGGGATACTTGTTTTTTATTGTTTTTCGTTGTTTTTAGGAAGATGATAATTCCGGTTTGAGCTCGCGTAGTCGCCTCTTAAGATACCAAATGTATGGGCTAGTTATATACATACAAACATAAATATGTCTAGATTGATTTTTCATTAATCAGTCGGTGTAATCGGCAACTAATTTAAGGCTTTTCTTTCAAGCATGATAGTTTAAAGTTTTCACTCAGTAACTTTTCCTATCTCATCGATTATATCGGTTCCTCTAATTTTTTTGGTAATGTCACTTACCCTTTTCGATTGACGATAACCAAATTACAGATTTTATTAAGTAGAGATACACAAAGACACTTAATCTTCAAATACCGAGTGATTTTTTTGAGCTTCCTCACGTAGTTCGTGACCCCTCCTCCCACTAAATGTAAGGACTGGATGTAATGCAATTCCTGTCCTGTCCTTCAATATATGTAACCACCAGACGTACAGAGAGTCGTAATATGCAGATGGCTCAGGGTGGTACTTTGATTCAATGTGATAGGGAGGTTCAGAAGTGGACTTATGAAGGGTTCTCACAATGATGATTATGAACACATAACATAATAAAAAGATTGAGGGCTCTTTATCAAATACCTTAATATCGTAAATCCCTATCCTCTATCGTATCGTATTATTTATTTCTACAAAATACTTGTATAACTTTAGAGTAGGCTAAAAAGGACTGTAAAAATTGGATTTGATACATGGTTTTCACGATACAAATAAAAATGTAGTTTACTACAGCTATTGACAAAACTATAAAGTTAAGACATCACAGCAATATCGAATTGGAAATCCGAACACTTGTTTACACATTTTTTATTCCGGCTGGATTTACTTTATACATATGTATGTTTCAGTAGGAGTATTTGAAAAGGACAGAACTGGTGATACTTCATATACTGGCTGTGCCAATATTTCTCGGGAAACGTCACCGAGTACCGCGACAAAATTCTGTCTGAAGTCGAGATTTAGTTGCAAAAAGTCTGGGACTGGGCGCGACTAAATCTAGTCCAGCTTAATCCCCAGAAGACACAAGTTTGCGCGTTTACCGCTTAAAAGAATCCTTTCTTTGTATATCCTCAGTTTTAGCGCATTTCCCTTGTTGTCCCAGCCAGTATCGGAATCCTCGGCGTCGAAATTTCGAGTGACGTGTAGTTTCGTGATCACTAGTAAAGGAAGGCCAAACTGGCCTCTAAAAAGCTTGGGGTGCTCAGCAGAGCGCAACAGTATTTCATGCCGGCTCACCGCCTGCAAATTTCCAAGGCGCAAGTTTAGCCGCACATAGAACACTGTTCCAATCTCTGAGCTGGGGCTCCCCAGTGCCAGCTCCTTCCGTTTGATCACATCCAGCGCAGAGCTGTTCGAGTCGTTAGCGACCGAGCTCTTTCCGATCGGCTTGACTCACTGGCACTACGGAAAGATGTTGCGTCTCTTTGCGTATTTTATAGCATCTACCACTGAGTGTGTTCTGTGAAACTATTCGGACTAATTTCAGCTGCACAATTTCACCAACGTACGTCGCGACAAAACTCGCAATACCATCCATACTATCTCTTTGACCGGCGTTCCACCACCATGCAATTTAAAAGAAGTTTTCTTCCTTGTGGAATCGTCTACCACCAGAGATTTTTTCCGGACCGATACGACTTAGGTACCTTCAAGAAAAGTACGACACATCATTTTGTTTAATTTAGCGAATGGTTGCAAAATCATTATTAATATCATTTATGATATTTTTATAAATACATTGTATCCAAACCAAAAACTTTAAAAATCTTTTAAAGAAAGCTGTCTTTTTTCAGTTCGGTGAAATTTATTACATAAATCCGTTCGAAATCCATTTATGTCTATAATATTGACAAATTGAAATATTCTTCCTTTGGGCAATCCTAGGAATTCCTTTAGTTACTTCTCGATGGATACATACAAATAATTGCCCAGATAGTAAATCGTTTTTACTAACTCATTTTTGTTCAATGTGTTGTTGATTATGCGATAATAAACTTACAAATGGTTACAATAACTTCACTACACGGATAGAAAAACAAGTGTCTCTAAGATCTATTTTAAGATTTCAAAAATAGTTACAATTAAGTAACTGAACTAGTTAAATTATCAATTAAGTAGTAACAATTTAAATACTAATACAGCGACTGGCTGTAAGCGACTAGATAGTCATAAAACGGTGATTTATGACCACAAATTTTATTTGATATTATATGATATTGTTTTATCAATCAAGTTCCTTTATAAGTAATAACATTATGTTTGAAATGTATTCAACATTTGGCTAATTTATATATTATTTTTTATTATATCATTTTAAACCTCAACTTAACCTACTGGCAATCACATCCAGTATTTTCCGTCGCTCACTGTATTTTCACAGCTTACTCACTCACTGTATTTTAGAAGCTTATTAATTATTTAAATCACTCCCTAAAATGGCTAAATAAATAACGATTGAAATATGCAAGTCAGTTGTTTGCCACTTTATGCAGCCCGCTTTAAACTTTTCATTTATGGACTTTAGAAAGCTGTTCAGTAAATTTTCACATAAGCAATAAAATTTTCAAGTCAAATTTATAGATTATTGTTATCAGTCTGCAACAAAAATATTTTTTTTTTAAATCTATCGCAATTATCGGTAGTATTTAAAGAAATCTTGTTCAGCATTCGATCACAATTCTTAAGGTTCATAGTGATTGCGTGGCATGCCGTGATATTTTTTTATTCTTAACAACATTCAAAACACTCTCACTTCAAATCACTCTATTAACGGGGGTAGAGCCACGCAGCAGCATTTGCTGTTGCACGTATGGGCCGGCTCAAACCGGGGTGGTACCACGACTTCACAGAAGACTGGGGTGAAGTAGAAGCTTTGCTTCTCTATTTCGTCTGGTGAGTGCAGGTGGTTGGAGGTCCAATTCCCCCCCCCCTTAAATTCTGAGCAGAGTTAAATATAAGGATATCCTTATGGCTACGCGTAGACAGCGACGACCATTCCTGCGTCTACGTGTGCCTATATAGATTCCATAGCTGTAATGCCGACACAGACCGACTGATCGACCACATCCAGATGGCTGTAGACTCCGTGCTACAACAGGTCCCATCCGCAGAGATCGTGATACTTGGTGATTTTAACGCCCACCGTGCTGAATGGCTTGGTTCTAGTTTAACCGATCATGCGGGTAGATCTGTTTATGACTTTGCTTTGGCATATGGTCTGACACATCTGGTTAACTCGCCTACGCGGATCCCAGATGCGGAAAATCAAGTACCTTCCCTGTAGGACCTTCTGCTGACCTCTCATCCGGACGGATATCAGGTCTCCGTAGATGCCCCTCTATGCTCCTCGGAACATTATCTGATCTGGAGTACGGTGGCACTCGCGCTCCTATCGCGGTTGCGTATTGCAGGTTGCCGCCGTGGTTGGCATTATAAGTCAGCCGATTGGGACGGGATGCGATCTTTTTTGTATCCTACCCTGGGAGGCGGGTTTGCTTCTCGCCGGATGATCCCAGCGTTGTTGCTGATTCTGTCGCTGATGTGGTGCTACAGGGAATGGAATTATTTATTCCATCATCTGTGGTAGCTATTGGAGGCAGAACCCAGCGTTGGTTTGGTCGGTCCTGCAAAATTGCATTACATCATGAACAGGAGTGTTACCAGGCCTGGGCTCGCGCATCGACGTCTCGGGATATAAATACCAGCGTTCTTAAAAAGAAGTACAATTCTGCTTCCAGGTTCTTCAAAAGTGTCATTGTCAAGGCGAAGTCAGAGCAAATCGGTAGAAACTTGTTCGTCTTCCTTTGGGAACACGTGCATTCTGGTCTCTTGCCAAGGTTGTCCAAGGGAACTTCTGCCAGCCATCTCTTCCATCTCTGCACAGGGAGGACGACTCACTGGCCCATGCCGCAAAGGACAAAGCAGATTAACTGGACTCTCTCTTTGCGTCCAACTTGACTCTTAATGACGGGTGGAACGCACCGCCGACCATCCCGCAGTGTGATTGCTCCATGCAGGATGTACTGTTTACCAAACGCTCGGTGCGCAGAGAACTGCTCTCCCTGGACATCAATAAGTCGAATGGTCCTGATGGCGTTCTTCCTAATGTGCTGAAGACGTGTGCTCCGGAGTTGGCACCGGTCTTAGCGCGTCTTTTCCGGTACTCCTACTCCCTAGGCGTAGTACCGAAATCGTGGAAGACAGCCTTCATGCACCCGATCCCTAAAAAAAGTAACCACTCTGATCCGTCAAACTATAGGCCTATCGCCATCACCTCCTTGTACTCTAAAATAATGGAATCTATTATTAACTGCCAGCTCATGAGGTACGTTGAGGATCACTAGCTGACTCGTGACCGCCAGTACGGTTTCCATCGCGGTCGCTCGGCTAATGATCTTCTAGGTTACCTGACTCATAAATGGGCGAAGGCAGTAGAGTCCAAGTGGGAGGCGTTGGCTGTTAGTTTGGACACTGCGAAGGCCTTCGATCGGGTTTGGCACAAAGCGCTTCTTTCGAAGCTCCCTTCCTATTGGCTTTTCGAGAAATTGTGCGATTGGATCACCAGCTTTCTTGCAGATCGGAGCATCAAGGTCGTTGTAGACGGTGCAAGCTCCGATTATAAGCCCATTAATGCTGGTGTTCCACAAGGCTGCGTGCTATCGCCAACGCTGTGTCTTCTGCATATCAATGATATGTCGCAAACCCGTAAAATTCATTGCTATTCAGATGGCAGCACTGGTGATGCTCTGTTCACCGGCCGTACCAATATTTAATCTGAATATGAGACATCCGAACACATGTTATCTATCATAAAATTGTTCTCTCTTCATCACATAAGATCATAGCCACTCTAGTAAGATTCTTCTTAATGTCCTCTGAAGATTTTAGGTCATAAAATCGCTTTTTAGTTTCAACTAGTCGTTTTGGATTCCAGCTACAGCTTGTAGTAGACTTGGCCGAGCGCAGCTTCATTAAACGAGTTTTATTAAGCCTTATTTGATATTCGGGGTATCTAAAACGAAAAGGTAAATGCAGATGGCCAAGCGGGGATTTTTGCTTCTACAATTGTATAGTATCAAATTCGATTCAATGTACATCTATTTGGCATTAAAGTCCACACTCCTGTATGAAAACATTCAACTGGGCCTTGATAGTATCATGTAAGACCCTAGAAACATCTTTATATTTACAATTTCAAATTCATTATTCAAGCCTGCCGCGGTCAGTTCCTAAACATGGTCTTCAACACTTAACTTCAATACAAGCTATTTTACCACTCTGGCTAGGATAAAGACGGCAGAATAGGTTCCCTCATCGACGGAATGCACGATAAAAGTCGGTAGGTAGTACTTATATACTTATGTATTAATATACATAGGTGATAATTCTCATGCAACATAAATTAAATAAATGCCTGTCCATGATTTATGGACATTCAAATTTTTAATATTTCTTACATTGTATAGTTTGTCTTAATTGCAAAGTAGATGTTACGTCTTTGAGTTTTTACATTACATTTTGTATTTTCTGCGCTATCGCAATAATATTTCAAATAATTTTAATTAATATAATTATTTACACTTAATTTGAATTTGGCTGTAGTTGTTCAAGAACTGAGATGGCCTTTTACAAGGATTTTTTATTTTATAGCAACGAGTAAGATAACTTTTGGCGCTAGATTCGATTCAATTACACTCAATGTCTTAATCGATTTTTAATTTGCACAACTAGAATGATGATGTATATAGTCTGCTGATTAAAAATAATTTTAATAGGTAAGCTAATAAATAGCCGTGCCAAAAAGTTTCAAGAAAAACGGGGGAATTGGAAACTGTTCAAATTCGACGTGAAATTTATCCTATAGTTGTTTTTTTTTTCTTTTTAAAGAAATTCAATAAATTTTTCAAAGGGGACTTAACATAAAGTACTTGTATTCAATGTCACGTATATATTACTTTCTTTCACCTGTACACCAAACTAACTTCTGTACCAAATCTGTCTCAATGACTTAAATCAAACTTTTCCAGCATCACTGCTTCTGAAATAGAAATGCGATTAAAATAACTGATTACGATCTTGATGATTACAATAAAATCAATAAAAGTAAAAAAACTCAGGTACATATATATATATGTATGAAATATAATTAAACTTACACAAAACTTACACAAAGCCTCGACGAATGGGATGGATGGATACAGAATGTTACATTGGGCAATGGTAGGATACCTTCCGTCATCATCTTCCTCAACTTTTTGACCTGCGATTAAACGGAAGTTCTCACCAAACCCGTTGCAGGATGTTGCATTAATACCCTGTATTCAACATCTCTACCAGCTAGCTTGGTATAGGCAAGGTTTTCCCAGATTAACCTATTACCTCAAGCGGAAACAGCCACATGCGATGGGCAACAGATGATAAGAACGCATAGGGCAAGAGCAGGATTTGCTTACCGAATTGCAATGCATCACTATATTGCTAAGCTAGAAATATCTCCTATCGTTACGCAGCAAAACCTAAAACACGAAGTTTGGTGGAAGGTACCAGAATAAAATCAGCCCGAAAATATTTGATTATTTCGTATTTGACTTCGACGCGAGGCTAATCACTCATCAAATGAAAATGCTACGGCTAGAGATGTGGAGAATCAAGAAGATGTGGAAATTAGCGAGAATCTCTCAGCAGGAGAGGATTCAGATGATGGTGAAAAAAATTTTGGTCATTAAAAGAAATCACGAAATTCAGTGATCTGAGCATCAATATATAAAGAAAAGTTTTCAACACCTTTATTTTATCTTGTATTATATAGTGATATGAAACATGAGCCATTACAATATAAAACAGAAACAAACTACAATACTGCTAGAAAACTATGCTACAAAGTATGACAGTGACATGTAAAGCGGTCCTTATCTAAGAGGCAAAACAACGAACATCTTGACCAGAATTAACCAGCTAAAGTGGCACCTCCACTTGACATACTAAAGTGGAGGTGGTCCTGCCAAAAGATAATAGCAAAACAAAATATATGGTGTAAAATAGTAACAGTTTGCTATCCTAGAAACACCAAACGAAGCAAGGGAAAGCAATAAGGGATACAGGAGGACGAGCTTAAACTTACAACGGGCTCTAACTGGAGAATAGCTCATGATAGAACAATGGAAAGAGCTTGAGGAGGCCTTTGTCAAGCATGTATGATGGTATGCCAAAATAATAAACATATTCTAACATACTTCAATAATATACATAACCAAAGAAATCGTTAATACTAAAAGGTTAATATAATTTAATATTCAATTCATGAAAATTCACGCCACTCGAAAAATAGCCGAAGCGGAAATTTTGCTCCAGTTTTATGACTGTTGTATGAAGACAATTTATATATAAAACAATGAAATCTGTACTTGGAAAATATGACCAACCGAACAAACAAAAATACATTTTTATCGATAATGCTCACGTTAAACCAAAGATCTCACCCGACTTATAGTGATGATAGGCTGCTACCTGAAGCATGCCTGTTATACACTGTTGGCCTTAAGAGTTTCTAATAATTGAAATGGTCAGAAAAGACTGACGGAGGTAAATAAATACCTTGCTGTGTACATCGGAAACTATAAAGCGAAACGCTTTAAAGGTGCCCAACCCACGTCTACGACGTAAGTACGAAACGACTGTACCCGTACGCAGTGAGATGGCGGAACTTGAGATTCTACTTTCTGTGTTAATAGTGGTGTTAGCCTTTTGGCTTTTACAGCTTCATCGGACTCATTGTTTAACCGGACTCACCGGAACTTGGGATTGTCTGTTCTGAATCGTGAGAATGTTTGATACAATAAATCTTACCTTCAAAGAATGATAAATATCACTTTAAGGAGCAAAAACAGTATGTTAACCGTAACCAGCTCACAAGGCGCGAGAGAATGGGTTTGAATTTGTTAAAGGGGAGGGCGATGGCGTAATTTTAAGGACAATGGCTAATTGCGGAAGAGTATTTAAGGGTAAGTAAGTAAATGTAATTCATTTTTACTAGCTTACAAGAATTGAAAAAATATTAAATAGGTATGCTTAATTTGTTAAGGATTTAAAATTTAAATATTCAAAACTCTTCTTTCTTAATTTTCATTCGTTTATCGTTTTTGTCTACAAAACTTAAGTTTAACCACAAATTATCGGCAAAAAACATAGAAACGAATTAAAATTAAAATAGTTATTTTTTGTCTAAGGACCTAGCCAAAAAAATTTAATATTTTTCGAACCTCCAAATTTTTTTAGACTAAATAGTGATTGATTATGATTTAAATAAGGGTTATGACGGAGGCTGCTTAAGTTTTTTTTAACTTATTATATTCCAGAGCTTGACAAACTGACAATCTCAGCTGTGGTGATATATCATAAATGGCAAATTGTACGGTCTTTGTGCAGAAAAGCCAATTTACTCTTGTATTGATGACACCCAGCCACTCTTAATAACTAAATGCGGTTGGTGTACTTCAAAGATGCACCCCGGAAAGTCTTACTTTTCGGGATGAATCCATGCTAGGATGAGTGAGCTGCTTTTTTCAGAAAAGAGACATGCTTGTGTTTTGGAGGCGTTGAATCTCTCATCTACTTGAAGACCGCCTGCAGTAAGATTCAGTTAACCATTAAGACGAGGTCTCAGCATGATTTCAAATTCGTTTTGCACTCGGCGACCAGTTCCAATAGCGATTACTAAAGTACACCTTCAGGTCACTCCGTCAAATCCGGCGGTAAGAACTCATCATACCTTACAAAACGAGCCCAAACGCGGCACACCTAGTAGTATTCGGCGACCAGTTCCAATTTTTATTTTGATTAACAAAGTACACCTTCACGTCACTCCGTCAAGTCCGGAGGTAAGAACTCACCATACCTAACAAAATGAGCCCAAACTCGACACACCTAGGCGACCAGTTCCAATAGCGATTACCAAAGAACACGTTCAGGTCACTCTGTCGAGTCGGGAGGTAAGGACTTATTATACCTAACAAAACGAGCCCAAACCCGGCACACCTAGTCCTACTATTCCAGGTGTTCCAGTATTAGTTACTGAAGTTCACCTTCAGGTCACTCCATCAAGTCCGGAGGTAGGGTCTTATCGTAACTAACAAAACCACTCCAAAGTCCACAGCTAACATCTCACTGACAGTAGAGGGCTCCTAGTGCCAAGCAGTCTATAGAGTAAGGTATTCGTATTTCGTATCTGGGTCTAATTACTCTATGTTTCTAAGTATATTTTTGAAGTATAAGAAATCAAAAACAAATTCGATCTTTCAAATTATCTTTCATATATGTATTTAACTACGATTTCCGCAGCCAACCGTGCGTACACTTACGTGCCTATATCAATTTTGTAAACGTGTTCTTAAAAAAATCTTAACGTAAATACTGCGGCAAATAGAGCGACACGTCTCTACAGCACCAGGCCTCGGCCGACAGTGACTCCGCACAGGCGTTTACGCTAATATCCGTACGTATTATTTCAGAAATAAGAATATGCGAATTAAAAAAAAACTATTAGTTGGACTAAAAAATTAAAACACTATAACGTTAATATGTTGAATGTATAAAAATCT
>DWHP01004644.1:0-12440 GCA_018247895.1 Parnassius honrathi
AAAGTATTTGTATTTTATATTTCATTTCATTTGAAGGTTTCACTTCTGTCGCGTGTGAGCTGCACGCATGTTTTTTTAAATGGTTGGAATACTAAGTCTAAATTGTTCACAATATAATACGAATCACTTAACATAAAGCACGTAAAACTGTATTTTATTAAAATGCGATATCTCGCTACACGTTAGCCGTCAAACTTTGTTTAGCAAAGTAATGTGCTAACCTTAAAAAACTTGGCACGCTCAGCGAAATAAAAAATCTCATCGTTCTATTTCATTTCTTTACACGACATTGGAGTAAGTTGCTCTTTCTCGTGTGTGACTGCGACATAAGATATCAATTTGTTTATAGCATTCGCAGTCTACGCTGTATGCACAGTATTTTGTGTATTAAATGCCTGAACAAGTAAACTATCAGCAAAAATATTGTGCAATGTTTCGATGTTAATATAAATCTGTTTTTTTATCTGCTTATTCCGCTTTGCTACATTATAGTCATTTACTATCCGTTGAGTAAAACTGTCATCAAAAACTCCTAAGAACTTTGCAAATACACTTAATCAAATTATGAAGAATTTTGTAAACATAATAAAAAAAATTCAGACTAGGCTGCATGGTCTATGACCTTTGCCTACATTAATTAGCAAAAACAAAAACACATTATTTGTAACTAGGGATGCTCGATGTTGCAGAAACATCGACGTTAATATCGGTAGCTTTACATCGATGTTCGATGTTTATCCTACTCAAAACATCGATGATGGCCGTTATTAAACGACAACCGACAACGACACCACAGAATAACAAACCGTAAGCAGTGACAACTGTGACATTACAGTTCACACTTGACACAATATGATGTTTTTTTTTAGGTGATCGATACATTTACGAATACTGGATTATTCAAAATTTTAAAACTTTAATAGAAGAAATATTTAGTTGGTATTGATTTCGCGGGTTCACATCGTTCACAAGTTCTTTTTAACCGATTCTTGGTTTGTAAGATTGGATGTTTGACATGGGGCAACATCGATGATAGAACATCGATGTTTTAATTTCTAACATCGATGATCATCGAACATCCATATCTGTAACATAACAGTGCACAAAACACTATTACTACTACAGTGTAACATTTTTTTATTTTTCTGTTTTTATTTAGTTTCCTGTTGTTTTTATAGTATCTAATATTTTATACTGTAGATAAAAGCTCTTTATGGTATTATCCTAAAAATAAAATATATGTTATAGACAATGGAAGCTGATTCCACTACTGTTTCTAATTATGAAGACTCTAAGGCTGCAGTTTGTTTTCCATTTTCTGTATGTCCTGGGTAAGAAAACGATTTGTATTAGCTCTGTTTATTCTTTGGATTTGTGTTTATAATTTACATAATATTATATTTTAGAAACTTCAGTTTGTATAAGGAATTCATAAGTAATAATTCACAGAAGAGTGTTGAATGTCAGATTGTTGAAAGGTTGCAAAAGTTTGGTTTGCTTCCGATTATGGTGAGATGTTCAATATCTAAACCTGATTGCCGAGTTGTTAGCAAACAAGCCCGCGTTATAGACAGGTATTTATTTATTAATTATGAATTAAATAACATCTATCAATATCTTTATCATATAAAACAAATTAAAAGCTATCTGTAACAAAGAAATAACTGCCTGTCATCGGGATCAAACAGAGGGTTAATTGCTTTGAAACTTCATGAACAAGTAGCGAGCAGTGCTGTGAGTGATCTAGGCTATATTTTATCAAAAAAGCTGGAGATTGTTCTTGTAAAATCCAAAAATTCATATAATGAAAATGGTTGTTGCTTATTATATTAAATCTTATTAATGATATAAGTAATATTAATAGATACCACTTAGGCAAACCCATGGTGGGTTGCTAGTAGGCAATAAATTCTCAATTTTTAATATAAAATAGTGTATTGATTGCTAAAACCCATTTATGTTATTGTATGTATTCTCTATGACAATATGATATTCTTCATATGGAGAAATGATTTTACTAGTTTATAGGGGGCTAGGCTATTTCTGCCAAGAGTCACTCCAGTAAAAGTAAAGTAAAGTTACAGCCTATGTAACGTCCCACTGCTGGGCACAGGCCTACCCTCATTTCTGAGGGGGTTTTAGGGCAAGGAAGTGTCCGCCGCGCTACCCCAGTATGTGTTGGTGAACTACACATGTCTTCAAAATATTTTTTTTTCTTATTCCTCAGACATGCAGGTTCCCTCACGATGTTTTCCTTCACCACCGAGCATGTGGTAAATCAGCACTTAAAATTGCAATTAACAATTTCATTGGAGCCGGCAGGGATCGAACCCGGGTTACTCGCATTCTGTTAGCTCCTGTAAGCTCCACCCTATTACCTATTTCTGTCACTAAGTAGCAATGAAGCACTGCAGTGTTCAGGTTCAGAGTAAAGAGGGCTAGTTTTATTATAAGCTGAGAGGCATTCCATCTTAGGGGTGATAATACACTATTCTTAACATGTAACACAACACATAATATTATTCTTTCTTTGGAGTTGGTTGCAGGTGTCTATTCGGTGTATACTCTTGTGATTGTTTGATCACAGACTATTTGGCAGTATGAACTTAACACAATAACAGAATACTGTGTGTTGATATTGTAGACATTGGCAGCATAAATGTAAACAATTTATGTTTTCATTTATTTAATTTGATGTATTTGTAACAATTTGTGTTATACAGTAAGGATGTGGTATCCTGGCAATAAATGGAACCACAAGTAATACCAGTCCGTAGAAGGGTAGTAAAATTAAATATTAATTTAAAAACCGTAAATTAAAAAAATTTCAAACAAAATTCTAAATAAATTCAGTAAAAGTAAACACTCTGTTTAGAAAATGTACCTTAATCCCTTGGAAGAGTGGCAAAAATGCACATGGGACGTATGGCAACCGGCAGCAGCCTAAACTTTCACTAAACTGTTTATTTTTACCACCACTTTTTTATTTCGTGATATTTAGTTGAAAAATTTATTGGAATCCTAAATTTTCAAAATGTCCACCATGTTCTTGAGTACACAAATTACATAGTCGCGCAATGTTGTCTCGAAGCCTGCTTAACAAATTTCATTCATTTTGGCCTCATTTGCCATACAATAAAATCATGTCTGTATACTCTACCGCATTGTAAAAATGCTGTTATCTTGGCATTTTGTTAAAAAAAGACATGCATACACATAAAAGTCAAGTAGTGTCAATACATACATAAACATTCACACCTGTCACCCGGAGGGGTAGGTAGAGACTACAGACTTCCATTTAGCACAATACTGACATACCTTTCTCACCTCCTCCACATTCGTATACCTACGCATACATGCTCGTTGGTTAAGGGTACTCTTAATTTGGCCCATTTTTATGATATCGCCAATTTGGTCGACAAACTTTCGCCTAGGACGCCCCTTTCCCACTCTTCCATTAACTTCTGCTACATATATTTGGTCTTTCCTCATTCATTATTTCTACATGACCAAACCACCGAAGCATTCCTTTTTTATTCCTGGTCACTGCATCATCTTGCAAACACAGTTTCTCACCCTGTCACTCAGATTCAGCTATAACATACTCCTTAGCAACCGCATTTTTCTGCATTTATTCTACTCTCGTGTTTCTTCTGCCACACCCAACTTTCACTCCCATATGTTAAAGTAGGGACTAATACAGCGCTGTGAATTGCTATATGTGTCTTTTTGACACATTTTGACTTTTCACAGTAGTGTGTAAAGCCCCATTTACTTTATTTCCTGCATTCACTCAGCGTATGGTAAGGATATTCCTTAGTTCCTTACCGTATCTCCCACCCCTGCTTTCATTTTCCTTACATTTCATTAACACCATCCTTACCATCTCCCAAAACTGCTTCCGGATATACATGTCTGGGGTGTAGACCCCTAGAACAAACAACTTCTTTAGGCCCACTTTCATTCGTATCCTGGCATTCCTGCTCGGTCTCGTCTACACCGGACCATTATGCGGTATACATGCCATGTGTAGTAACATCCTTTCCCTTACGTTTCGTCTCATTTACACATAACACATCTATTCCTCTATCATACATCATATCGCATACTTCATCCATCTTATCATTCATTGCTCCACTTACATTCATTAAATTTTGAATTAAAGCTAAAATTAACAAATGAAATTGTCTTGAAAGGTGTTAAACTCGGGTTGATCTTGTACGTCGAGTTTAAAGCGGTCAAGCCTCTTAGTTACCACGGCTATAAAACAGTTACTTATAGTACTAAACTGATTATAATAATTTATGACGACACTAGAAAATTCTAAGCACAGCAAAGAATTACAATTATTTCGAGGAACTGTCTGGGTACGTATTTTCCTTAAAAGCCAATGCTGCTTGAGATAGCTGTTTGTCCTTGCTCAATTTCTTGCTTTTTGCTTCATCTACACGGTTTATATAAATTTAAAAATATTTTCAGCTAAAAGAGCAGCATATAACTGGAATAGTTAAACTTGTTTTAAAGCTTTATTAATCACTTAATGGTATTACAAAGTCGCATTAAATCCTGTGTATTCGCTTAAAACTTTTAAATTACTTGATGGTTTTTGATGTTATTATCATCATCATGTAAAGAATTTCTTGAGGAAGTTTTAGTTTATAACAAATGCATATTTTGTTTAAGGACATAGTCGAGAAATGCTGACGTTTAATGATAACATCGTAAAAAGATAACACAACTCAGGTGTATTACACGCGTGCGAAGCAATGGCAAATGGCAAGTCATCTATCTTGTCTGAAGATAATTTTTTTATCCATAACACTGAAAACTTAATTTTACTCATAGTTAAACTAATACTATTAACAATACAATACAGTAGTGAAAAAGAACAGAGACATTTAGAATATGCCAATTATTTAAATTTTGAGATACGCGACGAGAAACGCACGAAACCTTACCGCAAAACGATACCAGATATCGGGCGTTTCACGTTAGTAATGTCAGATATCAGATACAGTAAAAGCAATTCCTATACTAGATAGTGGGAGAAACCATAGAGACAAGAAAAAGAATAAGAAGTTCCTTATCAACCGACTTCAAAAAAGTAGGAGGTACTCAATTCGACTAGGTATATTTTTTGTGTGATTTTGATGATTTGAAAGCAGGTGCTTTTAATGTGTTCCCATATAAAATCAAGATCTGACCAGTAGTTTTTGAGTTGTTCTTATAATGCGTATTTAATTGACTCGACTACATTAATGACGTTTTCATTTTATTTATATTGAAGTCGGTTGTACAAAATTTTTATTTTTTCCACTTGTCTAATCTCAGTTTGATTGAAAATACTAAACTTTGGATGTTATCTTCATTCTCAATTACTCCAATGAATTTATAACATCTCTTTAAAGAATTTGATTAAAGTAAGAAAGTTAAACAGAAGTGGCATTTAGTCAATGAGTCATGGAGGGGAGATCACGCTTAGGTAAACGTAAAGTTGGACGACCTTAGAGAAGATGGAGCGATTTGCGGAGATCAAATAGGATTAAATAATTTCCACACGACACAGTCTTAATATAGTACGTTATGAACTTTATTCGCTTTTTCTCCAATGTATATTTAAGCATCTTTGAATTATAATATATTTAATAAAAAGAGCATACATATATATCAAAAAATATATAGTAGATTTTTCAATTTCCATTCAATTTCCTCCTTTTTTGAATTCGGCTAAAAAAGTAAATACGTGACGTACTTAGTTCATCATACTGTCAGTGTTTGCATCGTTGATTGACAATTTATAAGCTCATTGATTTGAACAGTTGAAACAGTTGGATCAATTACACGAAGGTTAACATGCAAATCAATTATTTAATTCAAAAATTTGTAAGGTCTATCAATGACGCTATCGTGGGATCGCTTGTTACAAATGGCTGCGTTGCGTGTATTATGAACATACACCAACGAGTGCGGTTGTAACAGTAATTTATTAATCAGTAAGCATACGAGTCGTAGCGTACTTTTTTAAGAAGTTGTATACAAAGGTAATTATTTTTTTACATTGACATCGGCATTATCATCTTGAATTATTACTTCGAATGGCAACGTGACTAAATGGCTAGAGGAACTGGTACCCGGTGGGTAAAACGTTGCAGATCCTTGATTCGAAAAATAGGCTACTTTTCGGGTGAATATGCTTGTTATTGTTCAATGTTTGTGTCTATGATACTTGACATCGTTAGATCCTACTTCTGATATATGCATCGGGTAGAATTTGGACAAAAAAAAGAAGTTCCCCTGTGCTTGTACTTGATCATCTCCAATTATTTTCCGAAGATCGAAAGTTACGTGGTTGGTCGCCGTAGTTAAAATGTTTAATCACCATCACCAGCAGTCAATAACTTTTCTTGAAAAGGGAAACAGTAAACTGCTAAAAAATTGCAGGACATGGTCTTTGTCCATAGTAGAAAACCCTACGGCAGGGTACGCAAAATGTGTTGCGAAAAAAGTATTTTTTACGAGTCTCTCGCCCGTTAAAGGCCTTCTACACGATCGGGACCGACCGTCGACCATCGTGTCCTTGGTCAGGTCAACTGATTTTTGTATTCGTTCTACACGATCGGATGGTTGACTGAACTTGTCAGTTCTCTACGGCAAAGCGTAAAGAATTAGCTAAATGTGGCTCCTTGTCTTTCGAAGCAACAAAAAATCGCTTAGGCAATAACTTTTTTATGCTTGAGTGAAGGAGAAAAACAAAGAAAAAAAGAAAGTGGATGAAACTTTGGCTAAAAGAGCGAATTACTTTGAACCATCTTAATATTTCAAGGATTCTTGGTTCTGAAGTCCTTCGAAACTTTCTAAGAATGAATCAAGACACTTAATGAATTGTTTGAAATTATGCGCCAATGCGACTTGCGGTAACGTGCGCTCGCAACCATGGTTAATATACCCCGCGACGACTGCCAAGCGCGTACTGAGGCGCTTTCGTCGGCCGCAGCTTTCGACACGGTCGGGTTCAATCACGGACCCGACGTGTCGTGAGGAATGCGCTCGCGAACAAAGCCGTCGGACATCAACCAAAATATTGGTCAGACAACCGATGTCTACATTGTCCAATTTTACATCAACTCGATCAAGGTCACGACGGTTGGTGGTCGGTCCCGATCGTGTAGTTACGTTACGAGCAGAATTGATATATCGTGTTTCATTGAAAAATGGATCTTCGTCGGGAACATTTCCGCGTGTTAGTTTTTAACGATTTAAAATGTCAGATCGTTTGTTACACTTTAAATAGCATTTGTTGCTAAAGGCGCTTCTGAGGCAATCGTGTATTCCTGGTATAACAAGTTTCAGCATGGTGGACTAACTTCGAGAGATGAAGAAAGAGCAATCTTTCTTCGTCGTAGCCGTTTGACGACTGCTATTGAATCGAGAAGCATTCACGAGATTTTACACGAACACCTTCGCATGAAGAGGATAATTTCTCGTCGAGTGTCGCACAACCTCACCAGAAGCAGGCCAGCGTGAGTGGTGCCGTGACAAGATTTGAGGCAGGCTGAGCTCAATGTGTTTACGATATTATTACAAATATTGTTTATAACATAACAAACTACACAGTTTGAATGCCCATAGACATCTACTACTCGATTAAGAATTAAAAAACACAGATGCGTAGTCACCCGTTAGGGCTAAAACAAAGACTGGTATGTCTCGTTACAAGTAAAAAAGGTCCCCGGTTCTCTATACCCATCTATGAAACACGACAGCATTAAGCTGCTATTTTATGCTGCTAATATGTGTCCATCATTGTGTTCTTCACAGTACACATCTGCACTAATACTCATCCCGTTTGGTAAGAAGCTGTGGGGAATCACACCGGCGCTAGACCACCAAACCGTGACCGCCACTTTTCTAGAGGTAAGTTTTCGTTTAAGGCATTGTTTAGGTGCAGAACCAGGATCCAACCAACATGCTGAGCGCTTGCGATGTCAAACAGAATCCATTTTTAGGTAACAATGCAGTTCAAAATTCCTTCGGTTGTGTGCTTGTTGAGCAGTGCAAAGCCTGTCTCAACGCGTACTTCGCGCTGAAGATCATTGAGTTTGTAAGGAGTTGTTAACCTTTTTTTACCTAGCCTATTTGACGCATTTGGACTAATATTGTTTTGATGCTAACGTCGAAAGCTGCTGCTAATTCAGCCGCAGATCAGCGAAGATATGATCAGCTTCCACAATTGCCTTTAATTCGTCATTGTCGACAAAACTTTTTGGACGACTACTGGGTAGCCCAATAACAGCTAGTAATAGTAGTGCGTTTGTTTGTACTATTTGCTCCGTAAACGTCATTGATGTTGCGTGCCGCTTGTGCCGAGTTGTAGCCACGACGGTACTCATATTTCATAATTACTCGAATTTGATTTGATTTGATTGAATGAAAACATAACGCCCTTGTTGGTTGAATACTCAAAGCATAACGCTAATCAAAAAACAAAAAATTATTTAAATGGCCAGTACTGCAGAACGACAATTTCATAGGTAAAGGCCTAATATCTCAATTACCAAGACTTGAAAAGAACTTCGTTCGTAAAAAGATTTTTTAAAATCTTATTCCGTGTGTGAGTAAGCGAGGTTCTGCTGACAGTTACATACGTCGTAGAGCTACGTTGCAGCTATATTATGGTTGTAGCACGAATAGGTCGGCCGTCAACCAAGGAAGGGTCCACGCTCTCACAGAATACCAGCGTAAAATGGCAGCTTAATACTGCTGTGTTTCCTATGGTGAGTGTAGAGATCCGGAGACCCTTTTTTACTGGAAATAAGGCATTTCATCTTAGTCCTCAAGGGTGACAACGCATCTGCGTTTTGATTCTTAATCGAGATTGGATGTAGATATCTAAGGGCCACAGCGTCCACTTACCATCCGGTGAACTTAGTGCTCGTTTGTTACCCTTATTTTATACAAAAAAAAAAAAAACAGAAAAGAAATCCCCGCAGGTAAGAGTATCCTACCTTTTTTTTTTTGCAATTTTAACCTTTCGGTTACAACTGAAGTGAAATAATTACTTGAGTTGCTTATACCTGTTTGGTAACAATAACACTACGTAAAGAAAAATAAATTCCGTTTTTTTCGATATAAAAGTCTCGACAGAAACCGCTTTCTCTGGACAAAATAAAGAGAGTTTGGGATATTAATAAGATTAAAATTAGTTAAGAATCTACCTAACGTTGGGTGGCTACTTTCCATGACACCCTACTTTCACACGGGAATATAACAGTAAGAAAAAAAATTACTCTGATATTTAAACTTACTTTCAAACTCGGCTCGATTCTATGAATAGGAGTGGTTTGAAATTTTATGTTTTATTAATTGTAGATAATATAAATTATTGTAACAGATTTACTAGTCATTTAATTTGATGTAATCATAATAATACACTTGATAACAACTAATCTTTCTTTGGAATATAATAAGTTATCTCAAAGTAAAGGTAAAATTGTAGTATGTATTATCATACTTGGAATACGTAAAGTAATTTTCGTTAAAAAGGTTAATTTACTTCCCTATAACCTCGTAAATGGCAATAGCGATCACATCACTGGAACAAGAGTACCTATAAATGTAAATAGTTAGGTAGATTCGATACCCAAAATGTTATCTATACTTATAAATAACATTTTGATCACGTCTAATCATATGACTTTGTTATTCGATACGTTATTGTTAGTTTAAAAAATCACCACAACTCAATATTTTATAATTTGTGTACATAACATAGGTCTTAATATGTAATTATAAACGTGTGTTTATATAATAAAGAAGAAGATTGTTTAGTATGTTTAGTTTGTAGGTATATGGGGTACACTCGTAGGACGCGTGCTTGGTATAATGATTAGTGATTACAGATACTCAACTAAAACAAACAAGCCGCGCATGCCAGCCGGTACTGCACCTCTGATTCATGGCAACATATCACTACATAATTATTTCGCGTTCGAGCAGATATAATGTAAATTGTTTTAATTTAATCACATTCGATGACACCGATTTTAATCAAATGATTTTTGTTATGTTTAAATAAAATATTTCTGTGTTGCACGCCGGTATTAGTTTTCACATCGCACTTATTTGTATGGATAATAATAGCTGGAAAACGATGGGAAACTAATTCAGTACTCATTTAGTTAAGCTGAAGATACTATGAAAGTCTTTAAAGTGAGTATTCTTTATTAAAATATAACAAAAATAATTTATATACATACAGCCTCAGTGCCCACTGTGATGAGAAACGTGGAGATTTAAAAATGGTCAAATATTTTATATCACCTAAGAAACAAATTAGATTTATTTACCGAACATTTCTAACAAAGCAACAAAAGAAGTAAAGAAACCGTATTCCAACTTTAGACAAACAAAGACGAACTGTGAGAACGGGAACTAAACCTCAATTCCGAGGGGAGAACATTCATTTACATCCCTTCAGTACTTCAGAAAAAGTTTGACATAAATACGCTAAGTTATTATTATTTGTAGAAATCGAGAATTGAATATTTGGTATTTTGAACATATTCTTAACGAATCAAAAAAAAAGATAGTACTGGAAGATTAGGAGTAAAAAAAGGTTTTTCTCTTATATAGAGCTTTTATGTAGTTGCATAAGATATGTGAACTCATTAACTATGTATAGCATAAGAGTTCTATTTAAAATATTAGTTTATAGTTTAGGGAAATCTAATAAATCAGGGTTGTAAGAGAAGTTATTACATTATAAAATCGTTAAAATAATAAATATCTAAAATTTAAAACCAAGATTAATAAACTTTTCACTGTTTCACTGTTGTATACCTAGGTATAATAATAAATAAACGCAATTGTAATGTATTGATATGAAAACAATAAATAAGTTGTAAACACCTGGTATTAAATATGCTAGTGTACAGACCAAGAAAGCAAGATAGACAATGCACTCCATACATTTTTTGAAGTGACGCCGAAACTTAACCATGTTCAATACAATGTAAGTAAACGCACTCACGCACTCACATAACATCTGAAATCATTTGCAATAGACTTGCAACGAATAGTATTTTCGGCCACACGCCGAATACCGAGGCCGGCCGGGAAGGAAGTAGTGTTTATTCAAAGCGTCTTTCCTCTGAAGTTGGGATTGTCTACTAGAAGTAAAGGAGTAAACTACTGAAAATACAGAAAAAATAGTGTTTCTGCACCATAATCTTCCACTTCTAAATTTTGGATAATTCATGAGCATAAACATTCATTTGATAGTTTTTAGTTAATTTTTATAATACGAAGGGTCAATAAAAATACATTAATACAAGAGTTATGTCTTTTCATTTTCATTTTACCAGTTATCTGACTACAAAAAAAAACATTTTACCTAAGTATTCGGCATTCAACCGAATAGTACCAAGATATTCGGTATTCGAGCTAATATGATAAAGTAACCGAATAGGCCGAATACCGAATAATGACAAAATATTCGTTACAAGCCTAATTTGCGACTAACAATGTGTTTTATGGTGCATATGTGTGCGACCGAAAATATACTTTTACAGGCTGATAAAGCAAATAAGAACAAAGATATGTGCGTGAGCGATAAAAAGCGAAAAGTTTAGTTTAATGTCAGCGTTATTTGAAATGTAAATACGTAGTATTCTGTTTATCTTTCTCTGTTGGTCTGTAGTGCAAGCCATGAAATTAAAATACGTTGAACCTTAATATATAAGCTTAACAAGGAATTAGAAAAATGTTCGCACCTAACTAAGCATTACCGACGTAAGGCTTTAGGATTAGGTAAATTTTTTTGCTTAGAGTACCTTTATTTATTAATAATTTTATTTATGAGCAGGCTAGCTAATTTATACAGGTTTTTTGTTAACGTTGGAAGTTAATACCCAAATTGATATATGTTAATTTTGTGTTAAATTTACAGTAGTAAACAGCCATGTCAAGTTGTAATTACTTACCATTTTAGGCGTAAAATATAATAAAGCAAAAGATATACCATAAGTTATTTTAAGAGATATTCACGTAGGAATATCTTAATGCGCATATCGTAAACTGTTTGGTGTCAATGCAATTGGGAAATTCTCTTCACCAAAGATAGTGGTTTATGATGTAAAACGATGCCAACGATCGTCTTTGGAAGAAAATTAGGCAGTGTCACGTTATTGTTTCTCATCTATCACGTCATGCTTATAAGTAAAATACCAGATACCTAAAATATGTACTATCTTCTATTGCTTGCTTAGTTTACGCGCGTTTCATATAATTTTCTGTTATGCCAGTTAGAGTCGTGTGTCGATCTAATTACCTACTTACACAATGCACGCATACTGACTGTAATTTTAAGCATTGGCAATCATTTCTCTAATACAATTTAGTATTATTAAATTATGCATATTATTTTTGCTATGAAATAGAAC
>DWHP01004645.1:0-12440 GCA_018247895.1 Parnassius honrathi
ATATATATATATATAAGTGGTTGCTGTAGCCCATAGACGTTTACATCTATCCCCGGTTAAGAATTAAAATGCAGATGTGTTGTAGCCCGTGAGGATTAAAATGGTATGTCCCCATTCCAGTATGAAGGGTCTCTGGGTCTCTACACTCACCATACGAAATAGAGCAGCGTTAAGCTACTATTTTTTTATGCGCTGGTATTCTGAGAGAGTGTGGTCATTCCCTGGTCGAGACGACCCATTCGTGCTACAACTATACTATTGATATAGCTGCAGTATGGCTCATTAAGACTTTCTTTCCGTGAGGTTCACGCGCAGTGAAGTTTTAAAAGGGAACTGCATACGCGATTTGTGAACCCCGCTAATGTCGAGGCCTGGTACCTTTTTCAAAGAAACGCAGTCGGCGTTCTTTGCATTATCCGAGGGAGTACTTGATAATTTTAGAGTTTTTTTTATTGTTATAATATATATTGCATATTACTTAATTATGAAAATAGATAAAAAATATTTAAAATAAATAAAAAACAAACAAAAAATAAAGCTTATTTTTTATTATTTCGAGGTTTACCCCTATGGCAATCACATCGGTAATTTACTACCTTTAAATCTAATTGATGGTAATAGTACCTATACATAATTGTAATAAATTAAATAACATACTTTCATATATTACTAAATCTAATCCATACATTTTTCATTTACTGCCAGCCATTTTAGAAAACAAAGCTCTATGTACAACATCTTAACAATTATTCACCTACATGTTACAACGCGTATACGCAAATACTGCCGCTATTTACTAATACAAAATGTAAGTATTAAATATTTTTCAAAAATTAATAGAATTGCAAATTGTTCAATTTTATAAATTGATTTCTTAGGTATAAGTATATGGATTCTTGAACTGCGATGAACAAAATATAGCATAATATTTGAGTTTACGGTTGCGTGTAAAATGCTGCGAATATCGTTTTTAGTTAGCGAGTTATCCCTGTGTTAGAAAGAGTTGTAACACTATTGTATAAAATCTGTCTCCAAAATATACGGGTGTAATTTTTGTCGCTTAAATAATTTCTTACATAAATGCAAGATTATTATAAAATAAGGGAATAAGAAATGTTTATTACAAGCATTTATCTACCATTTCTGGTACATGCCAACTATCAATCCTAACATATCAGACTATAGTTCAATATTCTGCGTCCACAATAATCGAAACAACCCGTTTTTATCCGCTGTTCACTGACTTACTAAAATCGTTCCGTTTTGCATTTTATATATTTGTACGTAATATTATACTTTTAAATAATGTAATTATTATAACTGCATTATTTATTGAATAACTTAAATCTAATACTTTCTAGTATAAATTGATTAACAATAAATTTATTCTATTAATCCACCATTGTCCAAGAAAGTTTTCTTTGCAATTTCATAAAGCTGTGCAGACACTTTTTCGTTCGTTTCTTTCACCATCTTTGTAAAGTATCCCTCGGGATTTTTAAGTAAATGGTATGGATGATCAAATTCTACCAACCGTCCGGAATCCATTACCATGACCCTGTCTGAATCCATTATTGTATTTAGACGATGCGCAACGGTCAACACCGTGCAGTCGGCGAATTTTCTCCTAATAGTCTTTTGAATAAATTCATCAGTTCTGTGAATAATAAAAATGATTATTAAAAGGTTGTCCAGTATTAAAATATAAAAATCATAGGTAAAATTTAAACCCTTACTTGGGATCTACGTTTGCAGTGGCCTCGTCAAGCACGAGAATACGATTTCCACGCAAAATGGCACGTGCAAGGCACATTAACTGCCGTTGTCCTAAGGAGAAGTTAGATCCACCTTCAGATACCTTGAAATCTAGCGCTGGGATTGCTGCTTTCAAATCGACCTATAATATTTCAATGTTGAATAACAGTCATATAGCGGAAATATATAGCTAATGTGAACATAATTCCTATATTGAAATTAACTTACGCCTTCTAGGGCTTTCCATAATTGTTCGTCTTCATAATTGTTAAACGGATCCAAATTATATCGTACTGTTGCTGAGAAAAGCACTGGTTCTTGTGGTATTATAGATATTTTTGACCGTAATTCCTGAAAATGTACAATTATTTATAAGAATTAGAATGTTTACAAAAATATTATAGTATTTTATATATTATTTACGTTACCTGTAACGAGAGTTGAGATGTGTCAATGCCGTCTATAAGGACTTCACCTTCAACAATTGCAAGCCGGAATAAGGACGATATTAGAGATGATTTGCCAGCGCCTGTCCGTCCCACTATGCCCACCTTTTAAAAACATATTAAATAAACTAAACGATTTTTAATTTGTTTGTATTCGATTTGTGAGGATTTAAATAAATTATAAAAAATAATGATTCACCGTTTTTCTTATAATATCATTTCTAAAAGGTATAAATCAATACTAATCATCAGCCTAAAGCAGCCCTCAGTAGGACATCGGGGCCTTTTCATATGAGAAGAAATTTCGGGTTTTCGAATCCAACAAGTGTTTTTGATAGGATGGTTACAGGAGATGAAATATGGGTTCACCACTATGGCCCTGAGAGTAAACAGGAGTGTATGCAATGGCATAAAAAAGAATCAATCCCCCCCAGAAGTTCAAAATCACACCATCGGCCGGTAAATCATGGCCACACTGTTTTGGATTCCAAAGGATACTATTAAGCGAGTACACAGAAAGGGTGAAACCACCAACGCAGAAAAATACTCAGCCAATTTAAGCCGTTTGAGAGAAGCAATAAAAGAAAAGAGAAGGGGAAAGCTGACCGAAGGAGTGCTGTTTTTTTATGACAACGTATCGGTTCACACGGCGTGGCTTTTCAAGGCTGCTGTACGAGACTGCGGGTTTGAAGAAATTAACTACCCACCATATCTCGCACCAGATCTAACACCAAGTGACTACTTTTTATTTCCAAAACTTAAAAAAAGACCTTCGTGGAAAGTGATTTACTGACGATAATGGGTTCAAGATCGCTGTAAATGAGTATTTTTCAGTCCAAGACGAAGTATATATTTTCAAGAGAATAGAAAAGCTTTTTTCACATACATGTGAATGTAATGATGTCATGGGAGACTATATTGAAAAATATATATTTCTTTAAAATAATTTTATCTTTCTTCTAACATATCCATACCGAAAATACATTGAATTTATTGGTTTGAGGTAAAACCTCATAAAAACTGGTGAACGTGTAGTGGCGCCGTAAGAATATCAACTACCTTGTACCGTTCCGTGAGTGTCCTAAGAAGCGACCGAGCCCTATGAAGCTGTGAGAACCGCATAGGCTAGCAGCATTAACATCATCGAATTCAAGAAGCGACAGAGGGAAACAAACCGGGAGACGGGCAACTTCTTTGTCCCAACAAATAGAAAACAAAAAACTATGGCTGCCAATCCGCCTGTAAAGCACGGCAACTGTGACAAATATCCACTTAACGAGGTAATATGACGAGGCCTATGTTTAGAAATGCATTCTGATAGGCTATAAAGAATGAGTGAAATGTGTTAAACAATTATAATTTACCTTCCAGCCGCTTTCAATGACTAAGTTAAGGTTTTTGAGAACAGGCAAGTCCTCTGGTGTGTATTTCATGTAACAATTACGAAATTCGATGCGCCCTTGCCACGGCCAACCCTTTGGAGTTTCTATCGCTGAAACAATAAAAGGAAATAATAATATATAATCAACGTTATTTACTATAATTTAAAATATAACTGCAAGATTTCCTGTCTTTTTCGATATTTTTCGATAGGTAACCTTTATGTCAGCTTTATATATTACTTATTGTTCCTAAACTATTGTTTTTTTTAAATTTCTTAAATATAATGTTTCCTCATGAGGGTGTGTGTCCCTTTATGATCGATCACATGATAAAATAACCAAAATTAACAATTTATTTGACGCTGGCGGGGATCGAACCTGGGTTTCTCTCGTGATATGAACTTCGAAGCGAACACTATTATCCTGTGTTAAATTTTACTACTTGGATTTTAATCTTAATTTCTTTTAATTGCAATTTCCCTACATGGTTTTCTTTTTGTACTATGTTGAATACTAATGTAGTTTTATTCAGTAAATTAACTTGCCTGTGCATTATTATAATATTCGGTAAGATTCGTGTTCGTGAGATAATGTTAATGGTGTGTATTTTAATAAACTACTTGTAATAATTTCTGAATAAACTTGAATGTAATGTTACTTTAAAAACAGTAAATTGCGCCATTAAAGAATTAAAATTTCTTTTACCTACATAAAAAATTAATGAACCACATAGCGTAGTGTTCGCATAGAAAAAATCCGCACTTAATCGCGTGCAATCAGCATTAAACTACACATTTTTATATAAGTGTGTGTAATTTTTTATGGAACAGGAGTGAAACGAGCATACGACTAACCTCATGGTAAGTGCTCATTGTCGCCTATGGACATCTGCAACAACAGAGGAATTGCAGGTGCGTTGCCAGCCTTTTAGTAAGGGGTAGGGCTCTTTTCTGGAGATCAACTGTAGGACAAATTTGCAAGTGCGAGGCAGAAAATTCCGAACATTGTACGGTAGTGGACCGCCAACAATCGAAATGATGAATGCGGTATTTTGAGTTCTGTCGCAGTATATGGTAATAATAATATATTTTTTTATAGGATTGGGTGACAAACGAGCACACAGTCCACCTGATGGTGAGTGGTTGCTGTGGCCCATAAACATCTACATCTATCCCCGATTACGAATCAAAATGCGGATGCGTTGTCACCCGTGAGAACTAAGATGGAATGTCTCGTTTCCAGTAAAAAGGGTCTCCGGTTCTTTACACTCACCATACGGAACACAGCAACATTAAGCTACTATTTTACGCTGGTATTCTGTGAGAGCGTGGTCCTTCCCCGGTCGAGCCGATCCATTCGCGCTACCACTATAGTACTAATATAACTGCAGCATGGTTGTACCACGTAAAAGCTAAAGCTAGTAAATATTAGTAGCCTAGAATTAATGTGAACAATTTCTCTGAGCACTCCCAGTGGATAAAAAATGCACAGAGACGCAACGTCTCTTCGCAGGGTCGGTGGATCAAGCCGATAGGAGAAAATTGGATCGTCGACGATTCTTGTCGTTTTCCGTTGAATGGGATCAAGTGGAAGGGGTTGATACTGGGGTGCTGCAGCTTAAAGATGAAAACAGTATTCCATATGGCCGAAATTGCGCTTTGCAAAGCGATGGGCCGCTCTGTAACACTATCTCGATTTGCTGAGTACACCAAGCTTTTTAGATGCCAGTTTAGCCTTCCCTTCCAAGTGACGGTAGAACTGTACATCTCATGAAATGTCGACGTCAAGGATTCTGAAGCCGGCTGAGGCAGCAAGAGGAGTGCCTTGCAATTGAAGCGATACGACGTAGGAGTTCCATATAGCGGTATACGAGCAAACTCGTGCCTTTTGAGTGGTTAACCGGATTAGATAAAACTGAGATAAATAATTTGATATGCATTTGTACGCAGTGCACATAGCTCATAGTAATACGTATAAAAATTATTTTGTTTTAGTTACTATACTTAGCATGGCGATTAATAGTATCTACAAGTTTTACGTAACATGTATATAGATTTAAATGTATAAATAAAGTTGTATAATTAGGTAACATTTGATAAGTTAAATTACAGCGTATATATTATGTCCCAACGTCATTGGAGGCACGGGTTGATGCTGCTCGGTGCCGCTAGAGCTAAAAATGCCGTATCCTTAAATCATGAAATGGGTTAAAGTTTTTTTAGTTTTAGATCTTTGTATTATAAAATATTAAGCATTTAAAAATGAATATAACAACATGTTGTGTTTCTTAAACTAATCCCAACCTTTGCCAAATTTGAGCCCGCCGATAGTCTCTATTTTCAGAACTTTGGATGGTACTGTTATCGTTATATTTAAATATAAGTATTCATCAGTAAGAGGTATCTTTCATATTTATGGTTTATCTTTACCAATGTGACGTCACCTAAAATCTGCCACCTGAGCTGTGGTCTTCGGCTTACCCTTGACCACTGCTCACTGCTGGGCATAGGCGTTCCCTCATTTCTGTAACGGTTGTGAAGCAACTAATCCGCCGCGCTGCGCCAGTGCATGTTGACGAACTTAATTGAAATAGTTTATTACTCAGATATGCATTTTATTCCCCGCGATATATTCCTTCACCACCGAGCATGTGGTAAATCAGCACTTTTTTCCACTTATATTTACATATCAAATGGAAGGTTACCTACGTATTTAAAACTTTATATCTATAAAGAAGAAAGAAGGAAAGAAGAAATAACATTTCATTTCAAAATGACGCGCAATTATTTTTATTACAACGAATTTAAACTTTACCTCCTTTTTCCCATTGTGGTTCCCGTTCAATGTTCGTGTATTGCAGAATTCGCTCAACACTGGTCATTTGTGAAATGACCTCGGCGGTCTGACGTACACCGAATTGAAGCATACCAGTCAGAATGAGTGTTTGTGAAATGGCCAGTCCCACGTTTCCAGAGAAAATGGTTTCTGAATATAGCAAAAACATGAAGTTAACGGTTTACGTTTTATTAAAATACACAAAGATAGCTGGGGTTGAGTAGGTTGGTTTTTTATTTTATATTTACTCTGCTTTGAAATTTATATCGTTTATATCATCATCATCATCTTTACAGTTCTTCACAAGTGAACATAGCCTGTAATTTAGATATTATCCTTTCTATGATTATTGAGTGATGGACTCGACTAGACCACTACATGTAGAAATGTCAAATTTGGACCATAGCTGCTTTTTTGACGTAGGCATTCACTAAGAAGGATTTTAGAAAATTCAACCCCTAAATGGGGAAATAAGGTGTTCAGTTTGTATGCAACTTTTTATTTTACATGGCGATTGACTCTAAACTCACTTATAATAATCTGTAAATATTGTAAGTGAAAACATATAAAGCTCTTGAATAAATATCCAGTTTAGTTTTTTCAAAAATTTATTCTTATGGTTAACTCTATGGGTCTCTCTTGGGAACTTTTATGGTTTTAAGGGGTACAAAGCTTGTATTAAAAATATTGTATTAAGTATCAGCCCGAGCCGCTTCACGTAGAAATCCGAAATTTGGATAGTGCTGTCTTTTATGACGTAGGCAACCACTGAGAAAGAATTATGGAAAGTTCAACCCTTTAGACGGTGATTTAGGGATTTTTCAAAACACCCCTTTTCTGAGGGTTTTCAAGTTTGTTTGGGGAAAATTAATTAATGTTGTTTTTAATTTTAAAATGGTGCATATATACTCTTGAATAAAAGTAATTAAATCCACATTAAAATCTATTTAGGGTTCTAAAACGAGGTTGCAAAGTTTGTATGAAAAATATTGTTTGTATACGCACAGTCAAAAAAAAGCTAGACGTAAAAATCTGAAACTTTGAAAATAGCCGCCGTATGACATAGATTACTACGAAAGGCTTTTATTAAAAATTCCAACAGTTAGAGGGTAAAACAATGTATTACAGTTCGTACTTTGTATTTTACGTGGGATATCTGCCATAGTTGCCACGCTTGGCAGGCTGGTTGGCGATCACAGTGAATCTTTTTTAGTATTATTGTGATTTGAAACGCGATGAAGCAAAAAAGCGACACTAAAAAGAGACCTATATATGATTTAATCTACGAGAGAATGAGATAGAATCCATATTTACGAAATAATTTTGGATTAGTTTAGTTTTTAATATTTTATAACCTTTTAAATAAGCATTAAACACTCACATTTGAAGTCGTGGCAGCCTGTAATTGAATCTGCACTTAGCTTAAATCTTAGATGATAGCTTAAGAATTTAATGTTTTTGGTGTAAGATTTGTTGGCTGTCCTTAATAAATAAATATTATAAAAATATTATAAAGCGGAGGAGGTTTTTTGTTTGTTTTAACTTTAAACATACTCACCTCTGGTATTATCTATAAGTAAGATTTGATAATTTTTTTTTATATATGTAAGCCAGATTCATATAATATGGGCTCTGTATAACATTAGGCTTTACACCTCTCAGCTAGTCTTAAATATTGATTTTTGTTAAGCAAATCGGACGAAAAAGCGCTCAAGAACCGATTTATTCGCGTGCGCTGGCGTAATGGTAAATGCAATGTTCTACAAAAATATTAATCTTTTTTCATCTAAAAAATACTCCAGATAACATAGGCCTTATTTCTTATACATTAGGCACAATAAAGTATCTTGTGATAAAAAAATATTGTAAATTAAAAAGTGATTTATGAGCGTTAATATTGGGCTCGGCGTATAAATCCTTCCAAACAAAAGTTACTTCATCATCTTAAGTTAAATTTGCTCCTTATATAGCATGTCATTTGGATGCATAGGAGATAATGTAAAATTAAAATAATTGAACACTCGGCTCTGAGCTACCCGATGAGAATCGAGAGAAACCTGCAGTGAAAGTCGTGTGATATACGCGGGTGAAACCACAGCTGGTACGGTATAAAGTGTTTCCTATTATCTCGGTCTCCTCTCTGTGCAGTGCTTTAAAGATGGCTATTATAATTTTTTACTGTTAAAAAAATGTTACAAATTTATCAAATAAATAAAATTAATTATATTGAATAAAACTAGATATCATACCGAAACCATCCAACCAACTACTTAAGTTTTGTTCTATAAAATGAAATAACCTATAGAAATAGACCTCGCTATTACGAAGCTATTTTAGTCGAAAGTAAATATTCTTTTCTTTTAATTAATAAGCACACTAAAATTTAAGCTACATGTTTAGACATGTATGGAACTTTCTAAACATGTTAGAATAAGAATTGTAATTTGTAACATTTGTTGAAAATTATCAAACTATATATGTAAAAAATTTCATTCAAAGGTTTCACTTCCGCCGCGTGTGAACTGCGCACGTAGTGTTTTTAGTTCTTAGTAGTTATAGGGAAGAAGCTGCTTCACATCTCCTGTTGCCTCTCACAACACCCACGGGACTAAAGTATGTGAGGGTAATATGGTCATCTTAAGCTTTGCTGCCCTATAAAACCAAAACTAGGAGGAGGACAGAGACAAAAACACAAAGTCGTATGCTATAACTAATGTTATATATGTAATATACTTACTACTATCAATAACAAGGAACGCCACAATAACAATAGTCAGGTACAATACGCAAATGAAGTCAAGCCAAAATCCGAGTGTGACCCCACTAGCTAAGTAACTGCTCCATGTTGATGTGTGAATATCCTGAAAGAATAAATATAATATTTTAATAAATTTACATATATTATATAAGTGTTCTCTGAAAGTAATAATAAATTCAAAGGGATTTTAACCTGGAAGCGATCAAATTCTTGAATTAATCTTTGCTGTGCTCCAGCAGACCGAATAGTGCTAATACCGTTTAGTGTCGCAGACAGGTGAGAAAATACTGGACTTCGCGCTAGAAACGAAAGAAAGTTATTATAAAATTTGTACGAAATATCGCCATCATAATAAATAAAATAAGGGTTTCCTTACTTGTTCCTTCCAATCGTTTAATCGATTGAGCAGATTTTAAATAAATTTGTAGGATTGTGTAGAATAAAAGTAAAATAATAGTTGTTGGCAGAAGCGTCCAAACTAAAGCAGCTGCATTAAGAGCTAAGATACTAAACATCACCAGATAGATTTGAATACATTCTAGTAAGAAACGCGGCAGTAGTTCATCTAATGCACCCATATCCTTTGAAAAACGATTTAATATCCGGCCTGAAAGAAAAATATTTTAAAAGAATGTCAGTTATTCTATACATACTATTTTATTATATTTTATGAAAAATAATAACTCGGAAATTGTTTTTAATGGTAACTAGGCAATCTTTTTCTTTTTTTTTAAATCTTAATTGATGGTGAATGTAACTGTCTATAAACTACAATATCATTATATGTGGTAGAACCGCAGCTATATTACGGTCGTAACAAGAATGGGTCGACTCGACCGGAGAAAATCCACGCTCTCAAAGAATACTACCGTAAAATATCAGAGTAACGCTGCTGTGTTTCGTACGGTGAGTGTAGTGAACAGGAGTACCCTTTTAATGAAAACAAGGCATTCCATCTTAGTCCAAACGGGTGACAACGCATGTGTATTTCGATTCTAAATCGAGGATAAATGTAAATGTCTATGGACCTCAGCATCCACTTATCATCAGTTGGACTGTGTGCTCGTTTATTACCCTTATTCTATAAAAAAATCCACTTACAATCAGGTGAACTGTATGATAGTTTATGACCTACATGTGTTGATTAAAGTTAAAGTTACAGCCTATGTATATGTCCCACTGCTTTGCACAGGTCTCATTTCATTTCTGAGAGGGTTTAAGGGCTAGGAAGTATCCGCCGCGCTGCCTTAATGCGTGTTGACGAACTTCACATGTCTTCGAAATATTTTTTTAATTTTATTTCTCAGACATGCAGGTTTTCTCACAATGTTTTCCTTTACCGCCAATCACGTGGTAAATCAGCACTTAAAATTACAATTAACAATTTCATTGGTGCCGAAGGGGATTGAATCCGAGTTGCTCGCGTACTGTGAAATTTACAACGAGCGCTAACCATCTGAGCTACGACGGCTCCCTATTTGTGTAATAAAAAAAATGTATAAGTACCTGAAGAATTGGTATCAAAGAAACGCATGACACCACGGAGCATGGAGTGGAAAATATCGTTGTGAAGATTTCGAGATGCTGACATGCAAACCTTGAAGAATACGAAAGCACGCGCCGTAATAAAGAAGATACAGCAAAGGATTAAGGCTGAGTACACATATAGGTACTGAGCCGTGTCTAGTGGTCCAATGTATGCGTGGATATTCAAATCTGGAATGAAGAAATTTCAATAGAAACATAAGTTTTCATATCATAGGTTTTATATATTGACTTAGCTTAGCTTAGCGCACGATAATATTTTGTTGCGGCACCTACAATTTTTTTTATGGGACTATCGTAAAATCTTTACTAAATTTCAAGTGAATCGGGTTCGTAATATTCCTGTTAACACTCCAAGCTAGCTTAGTAACTTAAAAAATGGATACGTTTTAAAATTGGTCGCGAATTAACTATCCAAATTTTTAAAATTTTTGGCCTAATTCAAAAAAGTTGGAGGTTTACACTACTGTGTAAACCTCCTACTTTTTACTGTTTTTTTGTACTGTGTTTATTTTATTTTGTATTTTTTGTACATATGTTGCACAACATTTTCGTCAAGTGTGGATCGAGTGTAATTCATAGTTTAATTTTTTAAATAGCTTTTATAATTTAAGGGTAGTCTTATATAAGTTTGGAGAAAAAAATTCACGCCTAAGGGTGACAAAATAGCGAATGGAGTTTTTGATGTAATTATTATAGACGACATTAAGATTGAGGTACTTAGTCCTCAGTCCACTCAGAAGAGTAAAAAGTTCAAAGTAATGTAAAGCAAAAGTCGACTTTGAAGAATTAAGAATTCACATCTAAATTAGGGGCTTCAACTCTTACATACAGTATGGCTTATCATCGACTTCAGATTGAGAAATTATTTTATTCTTTTTAGGTCTTCGAAGGCGGCTTTTACTTATAATTGGATTATTATTCTAATGTAACTATTTTAATAAAAAAAATGTGGTACTATTCTGAATGACATATTATAATACCTGCTTGTGCTTCGATTCCAGTGAAATAGCCCAAAATACTGAAAGTGCTATTGGTCGCTGCTGGTAGTCGGTCATAGTCTTTCATAGTACTGTTGGATTCCCTTTCTTTAAGCCGGGTAACTTCATTCGTCCTATTACATCGAAACATTAAAACTAGTAATTGTTAAAAAGCTACATATTCAAAAATATATGACGGTAAAATATACTGATAACGCTGCTAATTTCAGAGAAGAGTAATTAATTTAATGACATGTTTAAACAATAAATAATGCAAAGTCAGAATAGACATGACTCACCAGAATGTGACCCAGTAATCGCATAGTGTTGCGGACAACTGCCCAATAACCAGAAGTAAGAACATAAATATTAGTCTGGGAGTCTTTCCACCGGCGCTTAAGAAAGCCCCGTAGACTTGCCATCCCATGGAGCCGGACTCCCGCTCTTCTTCTTCCATTTCCTGAGCAGGACTCTCGAAACCAATTGATTCCGCTATTGATGGGCGACGGGTTGTTGAAAGCTGGAACATTAATTATGTATACTCACAATTGAATGTGTTGTAGTCAAACTGATTCGATATATTGTGTACGCCTGGGATAAGGTTATTATTTGTTTGTATGTAATTAAACTTTTTCATTACATACAAACATTGTTGTTGATTGTTGTAAATTCTTATGAGAAATAAAGATATCTCAAACATTATTATTAATATATTTAATGATTAACTACGTTATATAAT
>DWHP01004646.1:0-12438 GCA_018247895.1 Parnassius honrathi
GGGGATCGAACCCGGGTTACTCGCGTTCTGTTATATTTACAGCGAGTGTTAACCATCTGAGCTACCACGGCTCAATGGTTCCAACATATTATATGAAATGACGTAATTTAGAAAGATACTCTTGAGGGGTTAAGTTGAAACAGTTGAATACGGAATTTATTAGTATATTTTCAACAACATATGTGAAGTCTCTTTGCACTATTTATGAATGAATAATAAGCGACGACGCTTATTACACATTAAATTACACGCTATCGTGGTTGTACATAAGATCTAAAATTGCATAACAGCAATAGTGCCTCGCTGCAATAATGTGGATAGTTATAACTAATCAAATCTCGCAATATCAAAAGTAACCGCAAAGTTATTGCAATATTTATATTACAACATATTTGTCTTGAACTTAATGGTTTTAATTTATATGCGTACAATAGCTCTACTTTGATTTGCTTTGTGTGTTGTTGAATTGCACTTAGGTTCATTTTATTTTTAAAATGATTTCATTTTATGACTAAATATGCCTTCGCAGATATAAAAAATAAACAGCAATAATTTGCACGCAGTGTTTGCTAATTCACAAACAGAAAAAACCGCACATCATCATCATCATAGTCATCATTACAGCCCTTCACAAGTCCACTGCTGAACATAGAAGAATCCCCCAAAGAATAGAACAAAGGACGTTTCTGAGCAACCTGCATCCATATACTTCCTGCACAACTATTGACATAAATAATTGTTGTATGTTGTTTTTACTGAAAAACGTAACAGAAAGAAGTCTAGCCAGAGAAAAAATAAAGAGAAATAACGAGTCTCAAAGCAACTGGCTTCAATACATTACAGATTTATATCCATCAGAAAGTATACAGTTCATAAGTCTGAATTATTCAATAATTTCAGTCGTAGTTTTAAATAGTCACAACATTACAAGCCATTGCTGTCCAACTAAACAACCAACAATAACATGACAAATGTCCGCGTTCATTAAATGTACACATCAAATCAAACATTTGAATACAAATGTTGGTAAATACGACAAAAATTACAGCCGACTTTGGTGGTCTTTGACTTGTATTCACATAGTTTTTATAGTACAACGCAACGAACTCTAAACACGTTTTTATATTTCATTGGTATAAGACAATGTTTTTAATTACTATCTTACTGATGCTACACATAGATGATTAACAAATCTATTTGCTCTGTAAAAATGGACTACGGAAATCACGTAGTCTTGGAAAAATGGCGTATTAATAGTCACAAACGTAACAGAATTATTAATTAATTATATAGGATAATTTGAGACCCGCAACACCGAGCACGAATTTTGTACCCATACGCTTCGCATACACCTAATCCGTCATCGGCCCAAGTTTGCTCGGGCGATGACGGCGGAACACTCGTAAAACAAAGAGAGCGCGTACACAAACACGACCGTCATCGTCCGATAACGCACGAAAACGGCCGATCAACCGTCGAATCCGAACTTGTTGCGATTTCTCGCCCGACTGCTAGCGTCTACAGTGCAAATTGAGTGTATTTATAGTTTAATTAAATCGTTTTGTCTTTATTCTGTTGTTTATGTCAGTGTTGTTATCTCCCTAATCGACAATGGATATTGAAAATAGAAAAATAGAAAAGAATACCGGCAACGTCCAATATCGGCACAAATGGTACACTATTGCAGTGTAAGCACATACACGTCTGAGTTACTCGTCCGGGTTGTTCTGTCCGCCATCGGACGACAAAATCGGTTTTGGTGTACACGTACCGTTGCACCAACTCTGTATCTACGTAACACCGACCGCCGAAATAAAACAAGCGCTTCTGGCGAGATTTCGTCATTCGCGCGGCTACAGCTCTCAAGAAAGAACAAGCAAGAAAGAAGCCCTCAAGATCCCTATTAGGTTCATATAGTGTTTTAGTATTAACTACCGCAAATTAATTGTAAATAGTGTTCAATATAGTTACTAATTCGCAACTTCTTTAATTCCGTTTCACGTTTCTATTAGGTTCATATAGTGTTTTAGTATTAACTACCGCAAATTAATTGTAAATAGTGTTCAGTATAGTTATTAATTCGCAACTTCTTTAATTCCGTTTCACCCCTGCTAGTTTTTAATAGCAATATTTATCGATTAAAAGTTATTAATCAGACACATGTCACAGTAATTAGCTTTTTTCATAGTAGTTCGGTTTCTCCCTCATAATAATAAATAAATACAGTCCACTTAGCTCTCATCCCCTACAGCGGTAATTGTTCAAAATGTCTTCAGTTGCCTTGTAAACACAAACTAGCACGACTTTGTAAATTGTTTGTTGATCTTCGAAGCGTGTCTCTATCACTTTTTATCACATTAAATCTGTCTATTATACGCTGCTTTAAATCACTAACACTTTGTGCTTCTTCTGTGTATACTAATCGTTTTACTTCGGCCCACTAATAAAAGTCTAGAGGTGCTAGGTCTGTTAATCTTACCGGACAGTTCACAGGTCAACCACAACCTATCCTCCTATCACCGAATTGGCTCGTTATTGTAGTGTTGGTACATCTTTACGATACACACGCGGAAACATAAACAATACAACGGCGACGCTTCGTCACGCCAACGCTTATAAAAAGTAACTGAAGTGTTAAAAGCATGAGTGGCTTTACCCTTGAGCCTGTAACCCTACGGAGTCATAAGTTTTAAAATGCCGACGAAATTTATTGTTTTATTGCCGTTCGTTAAGTAGAGTTGATATGATTTGAATTTTTATAAATATTAATTGATTTATTTATTTAATTCAAAATCCTTAGTTTTTATTTTTTATAAAATTTCAGTGTCATACTTCTTCACCTGTTACACCCTGTTTTTTCCAGATGATAAAAATAGTCCCTCAGTATATATTACATACTGGACGATTTTTAACGTCTGGAAAAATACGGCACATCGGGTATGATTGTTAAGACAGCCCAGTAGTAATTAAGTTAATTAGTAAGTTAATTAGTCTAGTATTTCTGTGTACTCACATCGTCACTGTAGTAAGTTGTAAGTTAGAAAATAAAGTAATATAGGAAAAAGTTTGCGTCTCCTTCCAAGCTGCCGCAAACGTAAGTGGCGCAGTTAGTAGTCGGAAGATTATTCCACGGACCTGTGGCAGAAACGGAAGGGAGTCCCAAATATTGGATCAGGACTGGAAGAGTGAAGTACCGGGATGGATTTCATGTAAGTGCACTATAATAGTTCGTGTGATGCTTCCTTGATGCCGCTATTCACACCGCCCAATTTCATTACACCTAGTATAATATTCTAGAGGGTTTAATAATTATAGCCATAGCTTAGGTAGTTAATTAGGGCTAGGTTAACCATTTTTAAGATTTTTGGATTTCTGGAGTACGGATGCCTGAACTGCGTCAGGCCCGCCGACGACAGATAGTAGATAACAATAGGATTTATTAAGATATGTAATCAGATAGCCGCGTAGTATCTTAATACGGCTCCTACTAGTGAATTCACAAATGTATGTTTATTGAACAGGATAAATAATAAAATTACTGCTACCGCCGCTTGTACTATAACTCTAATGGAATACCCAACAGTTGGTTAGGTTTTCGGACAGCTTTAGTTAACACGGAAATTCACCACCTAGTAACTACTTTCAGACTCGCGAAATGCATGTTAATGAATGTGCAGGCATTGACACCGATTATAAAACTTATGATAGTATTAACACTGACCTAGACTCGGATTACAATTATCGTAATGACTATTTTACCGAATCCACTTCTGAATCAACATATTATTATACTTTAAATCAATCAGGATAACATGGTCATATTAGTTTCTAAACGTAACATTTAGAGAGTATTATGTTATTCTCAATTCAGCATAATATTCTTATAGTGGTAGGCAAAGAGTGTTCGTATTTAAATTTGCAATTTTTTGAATTACAAATTTCCTAAGAAACTCTTAATATTTTAATTAATATCTCTTAATATTTTTATAAAGACTTATATAAATTAGCCATAGTACTCAATAGGAGTGCCCAGGCTCTTATACTTCCATTCCCATTCTTTGCAACCACACAGAACTCATTTATAGAGGCAGAACGCCCGAAGATCAGCACTATGTACCTAACCCGACTACGATTCATACTAAAAACAAAACCAAAGAAAAGCCGAGAAAATTCTTCAAATAATATACGAGAGGGAACCTCCGAAGACGACCCCATTACATTTTCTGTGCTGCTATAGTCACCACGCTGAGGGTGGAGTTACATATGCCTACCAACCCATTACGAAGACGCCCCGGCGACATTTTCACTAAATGTGCTGCAATAGTCACCCGCGCTGAGGGTGTAGGAGTTACATATACCTACCAAGACCTTGCAAGCAGTCAGAAAGTCACCTACTATACAGCGTCGCCCGCGAATCGGGTAACAGCACCAAACTCAAGAATATTCAACAAAAATTTCAGCAAATTTAACAAACAATTTACGTGCTAGTTTGTGATTAGTAAGAAATAGACATTGCTGTGATATCGCTAAAAAGGTATATTTTTTTCGTAATCTACAATAATATTGTATAATTTAGTAAATATCAATCTGAGTGGTTTCTAAATAAATTAATTTCAATAATTGATTTATTCAATATACGGTAGGCATAAAATTCGTAGCCTACGCGCGCCGCTTAAAATTATTTTTAGGCGGGTGGACGATTTTTTTTTTGATATTCGGAAATTTTACCTATCAATTACACATATTTTACAAAATACTTTCGAGAACAGCTTACTCATGAAATACTTACAAAAAAATATTTTTACCACCATATTATTTTCGAGGCGGTAACTTCTTTTGAAATTTAAACTGCAATCGCTTAAAACTGACGAAGTAAATAATGCGATATGAAATATCTCAATAATTAATACGTTTGAAGTACAACCAAATAAATTTTAAAGGCCAACGTGTTTTTAAAATGGTGAAAGATTGAGCATAGTCGTCTTTTTTCATATATCGTTGTGTCTAAGCCTATAAGCATTGAGAATCCTCTAGGCATAGCCCTTTCCATAACTCAATAAGTGACTTTGAGCTTTCTTCTGTGGGTAGCAGTGATGGACCACGTCTAGATCTATAAGGTATCATTGGTAACACGCACTGGTTGTATAATCTTGCTTTCAAAGTTTTTGAGGTATACCTGACGAGAATATGTGTCGTAATTTCCCGAATGCGGTCGAGATTGCACTTACCTAGTCAAACCATTTGTCCTGGGTAAACATAATCGTCGATCACTTCGAGCGTCGTTCTCCTGACAACTACCTGCATTGATGTGACATGGTCGTTAATATGTATAACTTCACCATGTCGTACACCTCACTGTAGCAGATTCGTAATGATTCTAGAAAATAGCACGTATACGTGGCTTAGACGGGTAATCGTTCTATAGTTCTTCAAGAGAGCGTTGTCGCTTCTTCTCTTGAAGAACAAGAACACCGCATTTCTACTCCACGTCTACAGAGTAGTGCCATTATGGAGAACTGACTTGTAGAGTTTCTGAAGGACTTCAATTACTAGGTTTTCGCCCGCTATCAGAAGCTCCGGTGTAATTCCATCCTCACCCAGGGCCTTGCCGTTTTAAAGTGCAAGAGAGTCCTTCTAACCTCACTCACAGTGAGTCCGGGCTCACTCCTGCAATGTTACGAAATTTCAAACTGCCTTAACTTTGTAATGGTTTTAGTTTACGGGTTCAGGTGCTCCATAAAAATAGCTTACGGAGAATCAATATTTAGATATCGAATACCACTCATTCCATTAGAATATTTATTTAAAATCAAAATATTGCCTTTTTGCCCGTGTTTTGCGATAACCGTTACCCTTAAATTTGGTGAGATTGTTGAAGAGAGGATTACTTTTCTCATGGTCAACATTTTGTGACAAGCTATCGGGTAAGTTTTTCCAGCGGTTTTAGCGCGCTATGATAAAAAAATCTTGAAACGTAATATACTATATTTTGCAGTGATATACTTGTATTTTAAGATACTGAAAACTAGTTCTGTGTAGATCAGATAAAAAATAATAGTCGAAGGCTGAAATTAGTTCTGTTTATGACATCGGGATGTCAAACATCTTGGTTCAAACACCCGAAACGTTGGATATTAAAAATAAATAAGGTAAGTTAAATTAAACGCGATAAAATCAGTAAAATTAGTTATATTCAATGTCAAGTATTCGTGTAGGGATAAGAAATTGGTATTTTTATTTATAAGTACATTGAATAAATAAATACATTGTAGTTCAGAACCAATTTTTAACCTTACAATTATGTATAAATTTAATTTCATCAACGGAAACAATTTCCATATTACATGCAGTATAAGAACTACTTAGGAAATATATGACATCATGTCCTATAAAGAATTGCTTTTCTTCAATGTCTCATAAAAAGGCTGTTTTAACTCGGAACATATCTCCTACTAATAATAACTTAAATTAAAAATTTTAAAAACCCCTGAAAAAAACCAGATGGTCTTCAAACGGCTGAAAAGATTTTCTTGAATCATAGCTAAGAACACTCTAGATCAAGTTACCTTTCAAAAAAAACTAAATCTAAATCAGTCCATCCGCTTGGGAACTACAATGCTACAGACAGACATACTGATAAACATATACACTCGTTAAACATCTAAGAATCTTCTGATTGCATTGAAGGTTAAGAATACAGTAACACATCTTTGTAACTTCATCTTTGGCTTCTTATTATTAGACTTACTTTATTATAATAAACTTCGCTAAGTAGTCTTAACAAATAATAAAGTGTTTGTAATTTTTATATTCATATTTATATAGCAATAAACTCGTTGAGAAAGATTTTTTATGGGTGATCTATACATAGGTTTTTGTGAAGGTTAATTTATAATAATATTACACATTTATTTTTAAGAATATATTATACTTTCGTTAAATTATTATTTAAATGAATAACGAAATAGGTCATTTTCCTAATTATTACCTAATTAATGGTGTTGATATTGCAGCGGAACGGTTGAACGGTCAAACGGTCGCTATGGCACGGATGTTTTGTGACGTAACTTTACCTACATATTCGTTCATAACTGAAGACCGGTCTTTTTTGAGAGTTGTCCAATGACATCGATAACTCATCTTTTTAAAATAATAAGTGTGAACAAGTACATTTTCCGCAATATAGAAAGTAAAAACACTCGCATAGAGAAAAGCAGAACATAATTATTTACCAGTTTAAGTTTCAAAGTTCGAGGTTAGGTATCAATTGGCATGCACGAAATTTTATACACGTTATACATTTTAGACTGTATATTTTATTGCTGAATTTGAAATTCTGTTAATAGTCTAATAATATTTAATACCACTTAATGACTGTTTTGCTCTTATGTCATCTTTATCGATATCGATACATTTCTTTTGTCACTACACCACAAATACGGCTTAATGAAGCAAAACCACTTTCACTGCCCTGCGCTAGCGTGTTTCCTACTTTGCTATAATATTACTAAAGTAGGTAATTGTTTACACAAGTCTACATACATTATTGGAATTAACATCAAAGGATAAAATTAGAATTACAGCCTAAAAAGTTCCTACCTCTGAGCACAAACCTCACCCTAAAATGCTCCAGTGCGTGTTGGTGGACAAAATATGTCCCGGATAATAGTTTATTTCTCAGGTATGCTGGTTTCTTCGCAATATTTTCCTTAACCACCGAGTACACGGTAATTATTTCTTACGAAATAATTATATCACATAGCCCTTTGGATTCAAACTAGTTAGAAAACTGCGTATTACGGGCTGTGATCATAATTCTATTTTGGTCAATTTTGATAACGTGATTAATTTAAAGCTCCGTCTCTTTTCCTTGTGTAATGGTATGCACTTGTATTAATCTGTACTGCGTATGCAATTAGATCAGTAACAAACCTGGATACATTTTTTTTGTCTAAGAACAGGCAATCGAGCATACAGCTTTCTTTTTTACTAACGCTACCCATAAACATTCGCAACACAAAATTTTTATCCAAATACGTTGCTAACCTTTAATAATGAAATCAAGCTCTCTAATTGAAGGCACATTAATCGTATCGGTCTGGAAAAAATGCTGGCGAAAGTCGGTTCCTCAATTCCTGTATTACAGGAAATTCCTAGTAAACCGAGCAGGATGGGTTGCCATCTAGCGAATTCGTGTGAGTGGCTTGCGCATTATGCCAATCTGGACACTGCTTTAACAAGGGGTTTTCTTTTATCAAATTTAGATTCAAGTTCTAAAACTATTCATTCTTGTTTTTCGTAATATTGACCCTGATTTAAATTCAAACCCAAGACTTGTGGCTTTTTTTTCGTGGTCAAACACAGTCATGCTTTTATCAGTTCTCAAAACACATAAACGTAACAATGGGGCCAAGTTTGGTATATCAACGTTCGGTATTGTCATCTTCGTCAATAAAAGACTTAACATCTGAACAGATACCAAGCTCTATAAACAACTCCCTAAATCATAGCTATAGGGGTTGAATATCGTCACACAAGATTATTATAACTTTTATATATAAATTAGTTATAACATGTACAATTATATTCAATTGATTTACAAGAATGTTTATTACATCATATTTAATTTGTTGGGTAGGTGATAATAAACTGTATAAGTACGTGAAATGCAATATAGGGGTTGGATATCATCCCACAAGCTTATTATAACTAATTTATTCCTTTTTAAAAGGCCGGCAACGCATCTGCAACTGCCCTGGTGTTGTAGTTGTTCATGGGCTGCAGTAATCACTTACCATCTGGTGAGCCGTATGCTCGTTTGCCCCCTCTCCTATATAAAAAAGTATAGAAATTAGTGTTACTTTAATGATTCAAATGATAAATGTAGTGTTACTGTACCCGCTACCGTTACAGCCAATTAAAGTCCACCGCTGAACATCGGCCTCCCCCTTAGATTATCTCATAGAGGGGATATTTGTCATTATTTCCACGCTTGACATTGGATTGTCTTGGGTCCGTCAACTGTGTACCTTACTAAAATATTATTTTGTGTATGACTTGATTAATGAAATGCAATAAAATTTTAAGTACCTATCTAATTTCGACGAAAAATCGAGTTTCGAGTTTCTAAATTTGAAATTTCAACCACAGATCTATCTCTTTTAAAAATGTTCAACAATGTCAAATTTATAATATACGTGCGTTGTCACCCCCAATGACATAAATCAGCAAATAAATGTAGATGGTATTACTTTATAACAAAAAATCATAGTAAAATTTTCATAAAAGATCACTTTTGTACTTCCCACTACATTACTTCGTATGTATACCTCATGAGTACATACTCATCTCACCTGCACAATTGTAAAAACTGTTAAATGCCGGCAAAAGTTGTCTTTTAAGGCACACGAACCTTTTCAAATATTTATACACAGATTTAGGTACAGAATAAATTCCATTCATATTGATTAGCATCATTTTCAACTCAGACTCAAACACTTTGTAAGTAATGCACTGTGCTTAGTTTTGAAATATGATAGAGCCTATATAACAAAAGGTTTGCGAACGATTCTTAGTTGACAATTAGACAAGGGGCGTGAGGATTTTCGCGCCTTAGCTCTTGGAACGTTAACAGTCCTACATGTTACCCATCTCAATGTTTCTCATCTGTTGTAAAATTAAACCGTTAACATATCCCACTGCTTGGCATAGCCCTCCTCCCATATCTGAGAGGTTTTTACCGCAGGATAATGTCCGCCGCGCTCACCCATTCGTGTTGACGAACTTTACATTTCTAGGAATTTTTTTTATTCTTAATCATGCAATTTTATTTTGTTTCCGTTAAGAATCACAACCTCACAGAATACCAGCATGAAATAGTAGCTTAATGCTGCTGTGTTTCGTATGGTGAGTGTGGAGAACCGGAGACCATTTTTACTGGAAACGAGGCGTTCCATCTTAGTCCTCACATGTGACAACGCATCTGCGTTTTGATTTGTAATCGAGGATAGATGTAAATGTCTATGGGCCGCAGCAACGACTTACCATCAGGTGGACTGTGTGCTCGTTTGTCAACCTATCCTATAAAAAAAAAACAACCGAGCACGTGGTAAATCAGTACCGAAAATAGCAATCAATAGTTTCACTACTGTCGATGGGGCTCTAATTCGTCCTGTGATAGCTCCTGACCTACCACAGCTTCACAATCCTCAAAGATTTTAATGTAACTAAAAAAGGAAGAATGCTTTCGTCTGCATTTTTTGAGGTATGTTAATTGGTATATATGCGGAAGGATTTTTATAAAGCAGTATCTTCAACAAAGAACAAATAAAATATTACGGTTACTTCATCGTTATTTTGTATGACATACACCCCCACCCAGTAAATCATGAACATATTTCTTTGAGCATTCTTTGTTGGAACCGCAATGCTATATTTTGTTCCAATAACATCGTTTATACATCTTGACTGCCTCAGTGGTCTAAAGATCTTAAACGATATTGCTGATCATGAGTTCTGATCCTGGGTTCGAATTTCGGATCAGGCCAAAAAAACAGTCATAGAGTTTTTATGTCTAGATATTCTCCCGGAGTCAGGAAGTTGGCAATGTCTCAACCCAGTGCCTCGTAAAGCACGTAAAGCCGTTGGTTCTGCGCCTGATCTCTCTCCGTCGGTTTACCGTCCGTTCGGACTATGCGAGTGAGTGCGAGTGAGTTGTGCTTGCACTTACACTTGGGCACTATAATCCTGTCCTACGCCGATGGCTAGTCTCCGTTGGGACTGATCGTCGTGACCGAAATTCGGTCTGGAGGAGGACATTCAATACATCATATAAAATTCCGACAGCCAAACCTGTAGTTTGATGTTAAAGCTACCGTTGTGAAAAGTAATAATGTTAGTACTTAATAAATTGACTTGAATAGTCAAACTTTAAAGAGAATCTAATCGGTGTGTATACACTATGGTGATCATATAAATCATAAAATTATATCTCATAAAATAATTAATTAGTTTGTGTATTAAGATATTCATATCCTTTTAGAAGATATTAAATATATTTTACTTGTTCATTATATTTTTATGGGAACAAAGGGCACTCAGTTCACCTGATGCGAAAGTGAATGCCGAGGTCCCAAAGACGTCTATATCTATTCTCGATGGTGAATCAAAATGCAAAGTGCTTTGACAGTAAAAGGGTCTCCAGCTGTCACTAAACCAAATACAGCAGCATTATGTTACTATTTCATACTATTTTCCAGGTATATATAATGTACTCTGTGATACTATTATTTTGTGGGCGTAAAGTCACTGCTGAAAAAAAATGGCTTTTCTATTCCCTCTCACGAGAGTCGCCGGTAAGGCTAAAAATAAAACCACATGATCTTTAGAGTTTATTTCAAGACAATGGTAGAAAACCACATTTTAGGCATTTCTCCGTAGAATAGATTTACTTTTTTTTTCGAAATAATAATGAAGTTATTAGTATCTCAATTATTGTTACTAGTACAACCCCAAATCTTATTTCAGTTTTGAAAGTCAAATGAGAGGTTGCAAAAATATTTCTTAATTTTATACTTCTATTAAAGCAACATTGTACAATATTTTGTTTATTATTATTTAACAAATGTAGAAATAATTTAAAATTCGGAACTTTGCCGCGAAGAATATTTTCGGTTACAATTTTTTATCAGTTTTTTTCTTATTTAATTCTCCGTTATAATTTTTTGTGCTTTAAACTATAGGACGGTATATACTATACTAATACCACTTTCTAAATCGACTAAGATGGGATCAAACACATCTTAGAGTGCTCCTTAAGTATGCTTACCGCCCAGTCGAGGCGGGGGAAATTAGTAACCGTGGCTTGATCACTCACAACGAAACTAAGAGGAGGCCAGAGCCAGAGATGACTGGTATGAGTGAACTTGGCATACAACTCAATATTACTAGATAGGACGGTGGTACCCTTAAATCTTTGCCCAGTAATACCTGATACGTTGGTGGGTGCGGGTGAGACATGACCTGTACTCATGTCGTTCATAGCCGGGTTGCATACACAAAAGGAGAGGTGTTGTTGATTATTAATGATGATGATGACGATGTTGATACAATGTACCGCTCTTTCTGCCCTCCGTGTACCTCGGCGAAACCATAGACCATTCGCCGATGGTGAGGCGAACAGGGGAAGGTCAGTCGATATTTTTGAGTACATGTTTTCGTTATTTCATTACGAACAAAAAGAAGGGATTCATAAGCAATTGGATGCGAGAAAATACCTGAATTACTCGAGAACTGTATTTGATTCGACTAATCGGGTATATTGGTAATTTATTTCGGGTTAGACACAAACTGATGGCGGTGGTGATAGGGAACAGTGATGTTGTGTTATATCGGGCTATATATATATATATAATTTTAAAAAGAAAAACTATATAATAT